>CAKNXH010059396.1:0-41246 GCA_932178445.1 Andricus quercusramuli | reverse complement strand
TAAAATGTCTAATCTCCCGGGTAGCAGTAATGCTAAAAATAAGCCAGAATACCGCTCAGGGATAAAATAGCGGGAAAAACGAACGAAAGATTCTGTCGCGGTAAAAACTAAAGTTCGAGAACCCGAAACCGAGTCAATCGTTTTTGTAATCCCTAAGGTCTCAAAGGAAATACTCGAGCTCCAGGAAATCGAAACCCAAAGGTTCAGCAGTCACGACGAGTTTTCGTCCTTTTTCGAAAAAGTGCTGAACCAAGCGGAAGCCCGAATCAATCTGTCTAAACAAGTTCAGCCAAGAATTGTCGACAATCTCCCTGGCAATTTCAAGGGTGAATAAATCCTTAAGGAATTGCAAGGTCAACGAGCGCGCTTCGGCAAAAAGGAGGAGAAGAAATATTTTTTTTAATAAGGGTGGTCGAGAATCACAGAGAATTCAGCGGGTTTCTGTCTTTTTCACTCTCTTCTCTTGCTTGTTTTACCTCATTAAGACTCCATACTAAATCATAATAGCAACATGTTATCCAGCCATAGCTCACTTTCTTAAGAGGGCTGGGGACATGAGCTTTTGTAAGGTGATAGTTGGCCAATAGTTCCTTGGAAACTATAGAGAAAAATATGACTTGTGTGGTATGTCTGGATTCAGAACATAATGAGCTATTCCAATTATTTATCCAATTTTTAAAAACATTTCTTATTTTTAAAATATGCTCGGTCAAAGTTACCCTACTTTTGAAGACTAATTTCTCGGCCTGTAATGATTATTTCAGAAATTTTCGAAATGCTTACTATAGATTGACATTTTATCTACAAATTTATGTATCTAATTAAATAATTTCTCTTAAATAAATATGAGAAAACATGTGCCAAAAAAGTGTCTGCATTGAGCAAATTCAAGGCAAGTAACTACCGATCCTGGCGGCCAAATATTGAGGAGACATTTAGGCACGCCCACGCTATTGTACTCACTACAATGCATTTCCCTTACCTCACCCCGGCAAGTTATAGGGCCCACGCTAACAGTAAATCACATCTGGCACCAATCTGAAGAAAATCTTCTCAGATTCATTTCTGAATTTTCTCTTTAGCCACCAAAGCAATGTACGAAATGTTAAAGTTCCCAAAAAATTTGCCAAAAATACTTCTCTGACGTTCAACGAATCTGCATGTTTCTTGAAATTCTGATTCGAATGATATATACTTTTAGGAGTCACTTTTATCATATAAATTGAACGTAATAATCGAAAAATTAAAAGAACCCAAGTTTCCTATTTTGGCAATCGAATGCCAACAGTTATACAATGGTTATACATATTATAAAGCCGCAAGAAATCGAAATGAAGTTTGAAAGTTTGAAAATTATACTCCACTTGAATTTTCACGTAAACGAAACATTTCGTTGATATAGTTCCGAAATATACTTGATATCCAGTGAAAATTTGCAATTAAATTCTGCATAATACTAGAAAAAAATCGTTTTGTATTGAAATCTTACTTTTTAAATGTAAAATAATAGTTTCAAACCGAGAAATTAGTCTTCAAAAGTAGGGAATTTTGACCAAGCATATTTTGAATGTCATCAATTTTTATTCAATTTTGACAAATTGTACTTCTGCCTTATTTATTCACGAAATCAGGCATACTACATACGCTATAGTTGTTAACAATGGTTATACATATTATAATGCCGCAAGAAGTTGAAACACAAAGTTTGAAATGTTGAAAATACTCTGACTGAATTTTCGTCTAATCGAAACATTTTATGAGGATAGTTTCACAATATAATCGATATGCAGTGAAAATTTGGAGTTCACTTTTGCATTATAATAGAAGAAAATCGTTTTGTATTGAAATCTTACTTTGTGGATGTAAAATGATAGTTACAAACCGAGAAATCAGTCTTCAAAAGTAGGGTAACTTTGACAAAGCATATTTTTAATGTAATTAAGATTCATTGAAATTTGACAAATAGTCCTTCTACCTTATTCATTCACGAATCCAGGCATACCACATACGCTATAGTTGTTAACAATGGTTGTACATATTATAACGCCGCAAGAAGTTGAAATAGTTTCAAGGTTTGAAAATTATACTTTACTTCAATTCTCGTCTAATCGAAATCGTTGAGATAGTTTCACAATATAATCGATATTCAGTGAAAATTAGGAATGAAAAAAATTCCATTCCAAATTCTCACTGAATACATAATGCCCTACTTCTGAAAAACAATTTATCGGTTTGAAACTATTATTTTACAAGTAAAAAGTAAGATTTCAATGCAGAACACTTTTTTTGTAGTATAATGCAGAATTTATTTCCAAATTTTCACTAAATTTGGAATTAAATAAGGTACAAGGAATATTTCTTAAAGTTCAATAAATATTAATGATATTAAAAATGTTCTTTGTCAAAGTTGCCCTACTTTCAAAGACTGATTTCTTGCTTTGTAACTATTATTTTACATTTACAAAGTAAGATTTCAATACAAACCGATTTTTTTCTACTATAATGAACAAATTGAACAAGTTAACTCCAAATTCACATTGAATATCGAATATATTGTGAAACTATCCCAATGAAATGTTTCGATTAGACGAAAATACAGCTACAGTATTTTCAACATTTCAAACTTTGTGTTTCAACTTCTTGCGGCTTTATAATATGTATAACCATTGTCAACAACTATAGCGTATGTGGTATGCCTGGATTCGTAAATAAATAAGGTAGAAGGACTATTTGTCAAATTTCAATGAATCTTAATGACATTAAAAATATGCATGGTCAAAGTTACCCTACTTTTGAAGACCAATTTATCGGTTTGAAACTATTATTTTACAAGTAAAAAGTGAGATTTCAATACAAAACGCTTTTTTTGTAGTATAATGCAAAATTTCGTTCCAAATTTTCACTGAATATCGATTATATTGTGAAACAATCCCAATGAAATGTTTCGATCAGACGAAAATTGAAGTAAAGTATAATTTTCAAACTTTCAAACTTTATTTCAACTTCTTGCGGCTTTATAATATGTATAATCATTGTTAATAACTATAGCGTATGTGGTACGCCTGCTTTCGCAAATAAATAAGGTAGAAGTACAATTTGTCAAAATTTAATAAAAATTTATGATATTCAAAATATGCTTGGTCAAAGTTACCTTACTTTTGAAGAATAATTTCTCGGTTTGAAACTATTGTTTTACATTTAAAAAGTGAGATTTCAATACAAACCGATTTTTTTGTAGTATAATGCAGAATTTATTTCCAAATTTTCACTAAATCCGTAAATACATAAGGTAGAAGGAATTTTTCTCAAAAATTAATAAATATCCATGATATTGAAAATATGCTTCCTCGAAGTTACCCTACTGTTGAAGACTGATTTCTCGGTTTGTAACAATTATTTTACATTTAAAAAGTAAGATATCAATACAAAATGCTTTTCTTCTAGTATAATGCAAAATTTCATTTCCAATTTTGGATTTTTCGACTTCATAATCATTGCCAACAACTATAGCGTATGTGGTATGCCTGAATTCATAAGCGAATAACGTGGAAGGGATTTTTAAACATAATTGAAAAGGGAATAAGTCTTGACAGTAAACTGTGATCGAAAATATTGATCGATTTTTTTCAATCTTTTTTTGATTTACTCGTAATAATATAATGAAACTAATGCAGTCCATTAAAATTGAGTTAAGAAATATTGTACACAATTTTGATTTTTCTCCGCTGTATCTAATCTCAAACAATGGGACGGTCGCGCCAGGCCAAAAACCGTCCGCTCGACAATCTACCCCCTGCCGCAAGGTTACCGGTTTCCAGACAATGCCTGACCCAGGCCGACTGTCCCCTAATAATGACTTTATGCAGGACATTTTTTTCACACTTTTTTTCCGATGTACCCTTTTTTCCTGAAAATATTCCTACGGTGATTGGCTGTCGAAATTTTTTTTTCCACTAACAAGCTCCACCGTTTAGGGCGTGCTTATCATATTTCTATCTCTCTCGCACACTCAACTCAGAATTCCCACGGGTGTCCCCAGCCCTCTTAAGGGGGAATGGTACCGTAAAGTCTGAATTGAAAGTGATTTCTATTCCGACTCGGTAAGTGAAAAGAGCAAAAATAATTCACTTAAAACAACAATACCTTTCGGAAAATCATTTTTGTTGTGGCTGACTTCTTACTTGTTCATAAATAAAAAGGCGACGCAAAGTGAAAGATTTTAGAAAAAACCGCCACTTTCTAGCACTTATCTAAGAAAAGTTAGTTATGAACAATATTAAATTGTTTGAACAACTTTTTTGTTGACTTTAATTAATTATTACCTCACTAAGTGAAAAAAGGACATAAAGGTGAAAATTGCCGGAAAACCGCAACTATCAGGCGCAATTGATATAGATGAAGATAGTCATAAACAATAATAATTTGTTTAAACATTCTACCAATTAAGCAAAGAGAATATTATCACCAATGATAATGAATTGTTTAAACAATTATTTTGTTAACTTGAGTTCATTATCACTTTACTCCAAATGAAAATTAAACAAAAAGCCAGAAATTAAAAAAACGCATCTTTCTAACATTATTCAAATATAATATTATTAATAATTATAATAAATTGTTTAAACAATTATTGTGTTAACTTGAATTAATTATTACTTCACTCTAAATGAAAATTGGACAAAAAGCCAGAAATTAAAAAAAAACCGCATCTTTCTAGCATTATTCAAATATAATATTATTATTAATTATAATAAATTGTCTAAACGATTATTTTGTTAACTTGAATTTATTATTACTTCACTGCAGATGAAAATTGGACAAAAAGCCAGAAACTAAAAAAAATCCGCATCTTTCTAGCATTATTCAAATATAATATTATTTATAATTATAATAAATTGTGTAAACAATCACTATTGTTAAAATTGATGAAATATCACTTCCCTCTAATTGAAAATTGGACAACAAATGGAAAATTTGTGAAAAAAACCGCGTCTTTCTAACTACATTCTATGAGAAAATTGCTAAAAACAATAATAAATTGTTTAAACAATTCATTAAAATATCTAATTTTCAGTATAAAGTCATATTTTATGTATTAGAAACAATTCGCATTTAAAAAACCGCAAAAAATCATCATTAGCGCCAAAAACTCGCAAAACCCATTTTTTCACTTATGGGGGGATCCTCATATAGATGGACAAAAATTGACTCAAACTTTGTGAATTTATTGTGACAAAACGATACAATATTTTTATTTGAAAATTTTACAGTGTATTCTTGAAGTGCTGAAAATACATACTATATTTTTTATTTTACATAATTTTCATTAGGGGCGAGGGTAAAAAAAACAGAACCAATAAAAAATTTTTTTTCTTCCCAATTTGGCGTGCAAGTTCACCGTCGCGTCATCTCCCTGAAACATAAAAAAAGGATTTTTCTGTTATTGTAAGGTCCAGATCTCGTCGATATACCTAATTTTAGGGTATAAAAAAATTCTATGACAAAATGGCGGACTTTAAAAAAAAAAATTAAAAAGTTTTTTCATTATTATTGCAAATTAACGGTTAAATAAATTTTTTGTTTCAAAACAAGTAGGTATATCGACTAGATTATTAAATTATCTTTCAAATGGTATTTTTTGTTTGTTTGTAAGTTGCAAATTCACTAAGTTATGTTGCACGCCAAATCGAAAAATCAAGAAATCTTTTTTTCGAGAAAAACGCATTTTTAGTTCGCGGTAGAGGATAATTGCATTTTTTATTGACTTACAGTAATTGGACCTTTTTTATATTATTCAGCGATGCCTGGACCGTAAAGGAGGTCATCTTCGTCGTTTCCTACTGAAGTAACTCTTGCTTTTTTAGCAATTCGACCTTCTTTTGTGGCACTCGAGCTTTTCAATTCTTGACGTTTGAGTCGGTCTTTATCCATTTGTTTTGCGAAGTTGTAACTCGGCGCTCCAATGACAAATTCCAACATTTTCATGATGTGGAGGATTGACTGGTATCCATCGTTGAATAATCCGGCAGCAATCCAAGCTGCTATTTCCACAGTTTTGGAGCCACAGTGCAGGTGTTTGGGTGCCATGCGCCATACAAGTGCATTAAAACTTTCGTTGGCGTTTTGGGTGTGGCCTCCTAAACATCTTTGCAGTAAATCTTCTCGTGACAGATCCTCGTAAATAGGTAGCAAATGTTTCTGCAAATCTGCGTGTAGAGCTGGAGGATGCGTGTAATTTGCGCCAGTTGCCAGAGATGCTTGCCACTCACACCAACTTTCGGCTCCTGGAGGGCAGTACTGATGCTGTGGGTTCTCGTCAGTCGAGCACAAATGATAATACGTGGCTAAAACAGCAGCTCTCATATCTGTCACTGAATTGATATTTCTTCTGATGGCGAGTCCATAATAAGTAGACATTTTCTTTATCAACCCATCAGTGAGCTTGCCTCTGCCACCCAATTTTTCATTTTTCTTCAAATTACGTAGACGAGTTCCCATTCTTTTCTGAACATGGCCGATGCACTCGCATTTTATAACTGGAAACTCATCTCCGTAAGGATTTTTCCTCAAAATGGCAGTGAAAGTTTTCGAGTCACCGTCGCCGATATAAACGGTGTATCTTATGCCGTAGTACTCCCACGATCGTTCAAACATCTCAATAACGGAATCAACCTCCATTTTTCCTGCGGAGCCTTCATGGTTCGAAGAACACTCGTCGGCGTGGTTTTCGTACCAATCAATATACTCTTGAGTATCCTTTTTATGAGGGCACGTTAGGCAACCTTGACAAAAAGTACTTTTCACAACCAAGTCTACAATTTTTCCACAGCGGTATAAAATCAAAGTTGTCACACCAATTTTCGATGAAAAACCGCGCTTTTTCCAAGAGCCATCGCCGGATACTTTCATTTCAAGCAGCGGCACCTCTGCCTGTCTATTCAATTTCTTCTCTTCTTCGACAGCCTTTTTGCAACTTTGACTGAAATAAATTTTGCTCGCTTGATGAATATGTTCGAGTATACTGTCATAGGCTGTCTTGCTAAGCCCTTCACCTAAGTCCATCAAGTTCGAAAATAAATTGATTCCTTGCAAACCGATGCCTAACAGCCTCATGACAAACACAATACGACGATTCACTTCGAAGCCATTGTTGATGTAAGGACCAGAAGGCACGGAATTAGTGCCACACCTACACGACAGAGAAAGTTTCCAGCCTAAACCACGAGCGCCACTCTCTTCGAACTTCACGGTTCCTTTGCAAATTTTGCAACACAGCAAATCAGAAAGGACACTGAACACTGTTACGAATTCAATAATTCGGTATCGATGAGACATGTCAACTGGAACATCGTCTGCAGATGCTGTTGCTATTTTTTTGGCACTAGCGCTCACCCCTTTCGGTTCGCCTTCTTCAGTGGTAAACTGATTACCTTGGAATCGTTTACGTCTGCGAGTCGCACGATAGGAACCCTCCTTTTTGCCTTTCGGGTAAGACGTCATGATGATTGCAAGGAGTAAGACTGAAGCAAAGAGTCAAACGCAAGGAGTAAGCACTAAACTGCACGACGGTCACTGTACCCGAGCGCGCACGTGCCTACCTGCGCTGCGCGCCGAAGGACGTTAGCGAAAATACGTATAGTGGCTAAACCAATTTGAATTTCGGTTTGAAATTTTGACAGTATATTCTTGAAATGTTGTACTTTCGATTTCTACAATAAAAAAAAAAATCGATTTTTTGAACCCTAATTGTGAAGAGAAATGTTGAGTTTCAACTCGATTGAGATAATATTGAGAATTCTGAATGAGATTTACAAAAACGTCTTTTTTTCTTATGGGAAATACATGTTAAACTTCATGGGGCTTGCGCCACCCCTAAATATCATTTTTTTTTTAAACAAAAAAAAAATTGATTTATTTTTGGCTGGATTTGAACAAATTTTGGGAGTGTCCCCATAAACATTCGAAAAAAATTTTTTTGGACCACCCTAGTAGGCACACCACTATTCCTTTCACTGACATCCTCACGAATGCAAAGAGGGTCCAGGTTAAGGTTATTTAATTGTGGCTCGGATTTTTCGAATTTTCCAAATTTGTGACTTAGAACATGGAAGCTCCAGTTGGGTAATTTAGTGTCACCAATATCTATTGAGTTGGGATATGTTTTGGACTGTGGCTCACTTTCTTAAGGGGGAATGGTACCGTAAAGCCTGAACTGAAAATAATTTATATTCCGACTCTGTAAGCTTTCAGCTCCATGAGTGTATGCGTAGACTTAAGGCTCCGTTGCTCATGTCGAAGATTTAAGCGCATCATTACCCCCTTCACGGATGAGAAATACCGGAAAAGCCGTACCGAAATCATTTTTGACCTCAATCCGGATTTGATCAGGATGGGAAAGTGGTACCATAAAGGCTGAACTGAAAAATAAATTCTATTCCGACTCGGTAAGCCTCCAGCTCCGTGAGTGTATGTGTAGACTCAAGGCTCCGTTGCTTACGTCGAAGAGTAGGCGCACCACTATCCCTTTCACTGACCACCTCGTGAATGAAAAGAGGGTCCAGGTTGAGGTTATTTAATTCCGGCTCGGATTTTTTTTTCCTGAATTTTCCGAACCCGTGATTCAGGACGAGAAAGCCACAGTTAACAACCCATCTCGATCATTGGATCCGCGAAAATCGTGATTAAAATCCTGAATATTACACGGAGTACCTCATGAATCCTCCTAAGGGAGGAAAATCCTCCCCACCACCCCACAAGAGAGGGAAGAGGACTAGGGGAAAACGCCAGTACGCCGCTGAATCTCGTAAATCGGTCATATACCGTAATCTCGTCTTTCCCGAAAACAAGGTAGTTCCCATATGCGTAGTTCGACCGACGATTCAACCTATAAATCCGGGACCTATAGCTGGAAACTTGAATCCAACTGGGCCTATCACGACAATTGATTTGGAACTAGAAGAAGCCCTTCAGCAAAGGATACGTGCCATCTTGGAAGAAAACCACCGCATTCACGCAGTCGAATATCCAGAACGCGAAGTCGCTCTCCTCGCAGGATCCATAAACGGCGATATCTCTGATGACGATACGGTTATCCTGGAACCAGAAATCGAAATCCTAGGTTAGATGTCCGACACCGTTCTCAGGGATTTAGGAAGTTAAATGAAATTCCGGTGTGGTTCACGAAATCCTAGCCTCAGAACCAATCGTTGAAAATTTAGTCAAGGGTTGTTCCAATCGCAGATCGATTTAACCAATCGAGTCCGCTAAAACAGAAGAAAAGAAAGTTAAAATTATGGCTGAATAAAAATTCCGGTGTGGCGAACCGTCGCCACCTTTATCCTAAAAGTAAGAGGTAGATATATGCCGCCCTTCGTAATCAAATTTGCATCTTCAATCGGGAGGAGATTGCCCACTTCCGTCGAATTGCACGGCGACGATTTCCAAGAAGGGTTCGCTGAACTAATTTTTAATTGGAATACGAATAACAACTTTATAAGCAGGGGTAGTCTCAACGTCCCCTATCTCGACACCCCCGAATACGAAGTCACCTTGGAAAATAGGAAATTACGAGTAGTGGAAGAATTAGGTTTAGGAATCAGAGAAGCAAGTTTCCACTTTTTTGTTATTGCTAACCCAGAATCGATTGGTCTAAACCAAATCGGAGGTATAGCGGGAGTAAGAGTATTCGAACACTTATCCGTGATACACGGATTTTCCATGAACTAATCTGAGGAGACCTTCCAAAAATTCGGATCAATATCCCTCTGCTTGGACCAACTCTCCGGCTGGATAGCCAACTTGAAGGTAAATAAGACCACCAGCATAAGCTGCGCCCGCGAAAACTACTTAGTCCCTCTCAAAGAAAATTTCACTACTGAAAATGCCTACCCCGGGCGACACTAACGACTCACACTTGGACAGGTGTGCTAGTCTCCTGGGAGTCGATCCTAACATTACCATCCCAAATCCGACATTGAATGTAGACACGGCTGCGGCAATAGCCTCGGTACTGGAGTGCATGACGCTCCAGCAAAGCACCTACCACATTCCGCAGTTCGATGGGAAAACTCCTAGGCTTAAGGAGTTCCTCCAAGATATCGCAAATGGCGCGGTATATATTACAGAGGCAAATGAGCCCGGATTCATCAAAATCGTCCTCAGCAAATTAAAGGACATTGCCCGTGACAGTGTAAGGGACAAACGCTTTAATAAGGTGAATGACTTGATCGCACACCTGAAGAAGCGGTTTATCCCTACCAAAAAATATCAGTGGTATTTCGAGAATATCGTCAACCTCCGTATGCGCCAGAATGAGTCAGTCAGGGACTATTTCGATAGAGTTCAAGGCCTTCTAACTGGCGCTCGACATGCAGTTGAGGAAAAATACACTAAGGTCTATAACTTGGGGCTCGCTGACGAGGCAAAGGAAAGCAACATTATAATGGGACCGGTGACGGATGTCGCGCTCGATGCATTCGTAAAGGGACTCCCAGATGAAATGTCCACCTTTGTAGACACCAGGAATCCCAAGGATCTCGTCGAGGCTCTTGATCATGCCCTACATATCGAGGAAAGGCAGAAGCAACTGGAGAGAGCCAAGGGTCATCTCTCCGATTATCCTATCTCCCGACCAAGGGAGGAAGCCCACGATCGACCTCGCCTCACCGAGCCCCTATTCAAGGCAAATGGAGAGAAAGGACAGACGGGAAACGCAGGACTTAGAAAGGACCGGACCAAGCAAGGGCTCAATAGATTATCCCATCTCAGCTTCTGCAAAATACCCTGCTCCTTACGTCCCTTACCCCCATCAATATCCCTATCCACCTTCCTTTCCCGCGAACATTTCCTACCCTTATCAGTACCCTTCACACTTTCCAGCACCCTCATTCCCCCAGGGGTATCCAACAGACAACAGTGCTAGGAGCAACCCTTCATGGCAGAGGTACGGGAAATCGATTGACAATACGACCCCACCTAGGTCGAATTCACCCGGACTACCCGGAAATTCAAACTTGCAACAGACTCCTCGCTTGGACGCGGCAACGAGTCAGCCGACCCCACAGCGCCCCCAAAAACATGTTCACTTCCCTGAGAAAACCGTAGGGTCCTACGAGCAGGAACCAAAATAGAAGGCTCCCCTGTCGTCACGTTAACGGCACCAGAATTACGACATCCAAAATCCAGCTTTCTAGTGGACCCGGGATCAGACGTAAACTTAATAAAGATTAAAAACCTGCTGCTAGAATTAAAATACGACCCTGAGAAGGCCGTTTTGTTGACAGGAATACATCCAGATCCCGTTAAGACAATTGGAACTATAAATCTTGCAGTATTCGGTACTCCAGTCGAATTCCACATCGTGAATAATGATTTCCCAATATCCCCTGAAGGGATCATTGGTAGGCTATATGTGCGACAGGAGCAGGCCCAAATATCCTTCAGGCACAATTCACTGGTGACCATCTCTGTCCCGATTAATCCCATTCCATTTGTTGATAAGGAGTCCCAATCGGACCGAACCTCGCTCAGACATGAAATCAAACCCTTTGCCAGGATTTTGAAGATTAGGGCAAGAACAAGGCAACCAATCGCCATAGACGTCCTTAACCCAGAAATAAAGCAAGGATACCTCCCCAGGATAAAATATCCTGAAGGAGTGTACCTAGGCGAAGCAGCCGTCTCTGCTGACAACGGAGTCTGCCACGTGCTCGCTATCAACACTCGGGAGGAGGACATCGAGGTAGAGGTTCAGGCCCAAGAAATTCTGCCCTATGATTTCATCGACCCTCACGACGAAGAGTCTACCAACTCCGAATCCGAGTATCTGGTTAAAGATCTACGAGAGGAAATGGGAGATTCTTACACTGACCGAGTCAAGAGAATCAAGAATAGCTTGCGCATCGCCGAACTTAATACAGAGGAAAAGGGCTACGTTCATAAATGGGTAGAAGATTTCGCCGATATCTTTCACATAAACGGAGAAAGACTCTCGACTACGAATGCAATCCAGCATAGGATCCCCACCACAAGCGATGAGGTCATAGCAAGGAAGCAATATCGGTACCCCAATGAGGACATTCCAAATCCCCTTATAACTCTCCCCTGTGGATCGTTCCTAAGAAACTAGACGGGTCCGGCGAAAGGAAATGGAGAGTCGTGATTGACTTCCGTGCCCTTAACGAGAAGGTCATAGGGGATGCATACCCTTTGCCCAATATCACAGACATCCTGGACCATTTGGGAGAAGCCCAGTATTTCTCTGTACTTGATTTGGCTAGTGGTTTTCACCAAGTCGAAACTCATCCAGACGACAGGGCTAAAACAGCGTTCTCTACGCCCCGAGGGCATTTTGAATACTTGCGCATGCCCATGGGGATCAAGAACGCCCCTGCCACATTCCAGCGACTAATGGACACGATATTAAAGGGCATGCACGGCACCGAAGTATTCGTATACCTGGATGACATCGTGGTCCATTCCAAGGACTTGGAAGAACACGACTTGAAAATTAGAAGATTGCTGTATCGGCTTCGAGCAGCCAACCTCAAACTGCAACCCGACAAATGTGAATTCCTACAAAAGGAAGTGGCATACCTTGGCCATATCATTAGCCATGAAGGGTTAAAACCGAACCCGTTCAAAATAGAGGCGATAAAAAACTTCCCTCGTCCAAAAACCGTGTGTAACATCCGTCAATTCCTTGGATTGTCCGGTTACTATAGACGATTCATTCAGGACTATGCCAAAATCGCCAAACCATTGACTGACCTCCTCAAGAAAGATGTGAAATGGAAATGGGGCGCAGAACAGGATGAGAGCTTCTATAAGCTCTGTGACTCTCTATGTAATGAGCCGATTTTGCGATACCCCAACTTTAGAAAAACTTTTAAATTAACTACCAATGCTTCGGAGCACGCTGTCGGAGCAATACTAACCCAAGAAGAAGAGGGATTCGACATTCCTGTCGCATACTTTTCCAAGGCTATGAACAGTTGTCAAGAAAGGTACCCTAAGGAAGAACAGGAGTGCCTAGCCATTGTTCAATCCCTTGAACACTTTCGACCATATTTATATGGTCGAAAATTCATACTCGCCTGCGACCACGAACCAGTTCATTGGATGAGTTACATCAACAAACCAGGGGCTAGACTGCTCCACTGGAGGCACAAGTTCCGAAACTACCAGTATGATTTCGAGTACAAACAGGGGAAATTAAATAGAGGAGTCGAGGCATTATCAAGAAATCCTCATGACGGCCCCCTCACGGGCCCAGACGAACCTCAGCATCCCAAGGACTCAGACGAAACCCCAACATCTCCGTCCTCTTCCACGGCGATTGAGCCAAACGAAAACCCTACCAAAACGGAAACAGGGAAGGAAACTTCGAGAGTACTAGTCCTCACTCGAGCAGGGGCATCACAGGAAAACTCTGAAAAGGAAAATCCTACCCCAGGAACATCCGCCAACATAGAACCGGCGATTCGAACTCGACGACCTCCCCTGCAGGAGAAAACAAAATCAACGGTACCCAGGGGGGCTGCTTTCAGGCCTATGAAGACAAAACCGATTGCTTCTCAAGAGCATAAGGATGCCCCCGTACAGTTGCCTAAGAAACGAGGAAGACCAAAGAAAATCCCAGTTCCTGAGGAATCGAATGCAATCAATACGCTTCAAGAGGAAGCCCAACCTCCCGAACTAGAGGAAAGCTCCATAGGGAAACGATTGACAAGGGGAAGGCAAGCGAAAACTCTGCCGGTCGCTGAAAGCGAAACCTCAACAAAGCCATCTTCGGACGACGAAGACTCTAACCCTTCAGACGCGCCTGTGTTCCGAAAATCTCACAGTGTATTACCAAATTTACAACCTCCACTGTTCGTTAAAAGGGGCGATCCAGTCCCTAAGAGTGCCCCTCCAGGAGTCAGGACCCCCAGTCCGTGGTTCCCTCCCCTGCAAGATGCATTTGTGGACGTATACGTCGATGGTGCGTGCAGCTACAATGGGAATGAGGAACCAAAAGCTGGCATAGGTGTCTGCTTCGGCCGAAACAGCCACCTGAATGTTTCACAGCGCAGTAAGGGCCGCCAGACTAACAATGCAGCTGAAATAGAAGCGGCAACGATAGCCGCTCAGAAGGCCCATGAAGCTGGCATAAAAAAACTCAGGATAAAAACTGACTCCAAGTTTTTGATAAGCAGCGCCACGGAGTGGATCCCTAAGTGGGAAACAAACGACTGGAAGACCTATGAGAACAAACCAGTTAAAAATCGATCCGAATTCGAGAAAATGAAAACCGCCCCTGAGCCCTTAGAAATCATTTGGGAACACGTCCCCGGACATCAGGGCATTATTGGTAATGAGATGGCCGACAAATTGGCCCGAGAAAGCATAGAGAACACTGCGAACATCGACGTAGCCGGATCGGATCTCCCTCCCGAATCCATAGTAGTGCAGGTGTTTCCAACAACTGTGAGCAGCGAGGATGATGACGACGCTGGTGGAACGTCAGATCTCCCATTGCAATTTTCTAAGGAAGGTTTCAAGGAAGACCTAAAAAGTTCCTTCGCACAATTTGATGCTCAACCATTCCTAAGTTGGGACCACGAAGGACTAGGAGAGAGCAACCAAATCCCATGTACATATGTCTCCGAAGTAGAAGAAGATGATGAATTGCTCAAGGAATTAGAACGCCTTGACCCCTGTGGAGAATACGACGATGACATCTTTGCGGAAAGAGTAAAGAGCTTTTTGGAAGCCTGTGAGAAGCAAGCCACTTAGGAAATTGATGGGGACTCAGAAACCGAACCAACCCAAACCCATCCACTCGCGGCCACGGAAATCCCGGCTAAGGAACTCCTTGGCCCCGTTAAGCAAGATTGAACAGCTGCCTTCCTCCTCCACTAGAAATTCCGGTGTGGTAAGAAGAAGCACCGTTCGATTTAAGGACTCTCCCGAAGAGGTTGAGCCCTTCCCAGGATCCTCAATCATAGGACAAAACCAACAAAAGGAGACCCTATTCTTTACTCCAGCCTCTAGAATGGCGCCTGGTGCCAGGTCTACTCCGTCCATAACCACCCCTGCGCGCCCGAACTTCAAGGAGAAAGAAATTTCGGATGATAGGAAACCCGGACTCATCCCTCGAACACTACCATCCGAAAAGGTATTGGAACCCTCATGGACAAGTCGTCCTCCTTCATCTTCCTCTCTAATAGATGTGGACCTACCCTACATTGACGATTCTCCGAGTACCGAGCTTCACCTCCACACCCCCATGGTGGTAAAAACAACCCCGGTTGACACAGACGGAAACATGGTCAACATCACGCATCAATGGACAGAACCTCTGACATATAGACGAGATAATTACGCTCACTTTATATCAGAGGAGTAGTTTAATAGGTGGTCACACAAAGGTGTGACCAAAACATATCGTCGTATCAGGGAAAGATATTCCTGGCCCGGACTACGAGATCAAATCAGCGATTTCATCCGTAACTGCAGAAGCTGCCTGGAGCAGAAACTAGTAAGAGCAAGAACTCGCGAACCCATGCTCATCACCGACACTCCGGCTGAACCTCTAGAAAAAGTGTCCCTAGACACGGTAGGAAAACTACCCACCACGCCAAATGGTAATCGGCACATCCTGACGATGCAGGATAATTTTAGTAAATACTGCATAGCCGTCCCCATACCCGATCTCAAAACTACCACCATTGCGCATGCAGTCGCGACCTCCCTATTTACTCAGTACGGTGCCCCTCGGAGCATTCTGACTGATAGAGGAAGAATTTTTGTGGGCAAGCTCATGAAGCACCTGGAGAGGTTATTTCAGGTGAAGCAAGTAACAACCTCCGGTTACCGACCCCAAACCAACGGGGCGCTGGAGAGGAGTCATATAGTCCTGACGGATTACATTAAGCATTACGCCAACGATTATGACGATTGGGACCGATTGCTCCCTTTCGACATGTTCGCCTACAACACGTCAGTGCACGAAGCGACTAACTTCACGCCCTATGAATTGGTATACGGTCGAGTGGCGAGAACCCCGAGTTCCTTCCCTCAAGGCGAAGAACTTGAAACTTACGGTTCCTATCTGCGTGACCTAATAGTAAGAATTTCAGAAATCCAAAAGATCGCAGCCGCAAACCGAACCAAGGCGAAAATAACTTCCAAAGAATACTACGATCGTAAGGCTCGGCCTTTAAATGGAAAAATAGGGGACCAAGCTTACGTTTTTAAGGAAGTCAGGGACGGAAAGTTTGACGCTAGAGCCACCGGTCCCTACACCATAGTCGGATTCACTGAAAATAATAACTTTATCCTTGAAACCGAGACTGGTGACCGGTTCGCCAAACATAAAAATAAACTAGGTCATTCGCTGTTAATCTCGATCGATTTTTAAGGAAGAATCCGAAGACAGAATAAGCCTAAAAAAAAAAGAAAAAAAAAGGGGATGTACATGCATATGTGTACATATATGTATGTGATAAATTTCTAAAGAAAATGCTAAAATTTTCAACCAAAAGAAAATATTCATTTTCAACCATAAGATCGAATTTTCAAACAAGAAGATTAAATTTCTATCAAAAAATATAAATTTTGAAGCGAAAATGGAAGATTTATATCTTCAGTGAAGAAAAAATTAATTTTCAACGTAAAAAGATAAATTTTAACCGAATATGCACTCTCTATCAAAAAAAATACTCATTTTAAACGAAAGGAGGAATTTTCAACTAAAATGATAAACCTGCCATTCCACAACCAAAGAATGAATGTTTAATAAAGTAGGTTAACTTTTAACCTAATAAGATGAATTGTTAACCAAAAGGACAAATTTTCAACAAAATATACCAAATTACAGACGAATAATTTAAGTTTTAACATGAATGATTAATTTTCAGTAAAATAGATTTGAACTTACCCCCTTTCGCCGCTTCGAGGACCCGCCGTGGTCTCCGGGTCCACTGCACGCATTTTCCTCAGGTGTTGGGTCAACGGAATCAAGGGCGGGCCCCTGATTAACTCCTGTCTGCCGACGGAAGACAACTCCCCGGCAGACAGGAGATTTTCGTTGATTTTCCTTAGGAATTCGATTTTAGAGAAGCCCGGCATCTCTCTGTTTGCACTTCTCGTAACTTCTCGTAACTCCACTTCTCGTAACCACCCTGTTTACACTTTTCACTTCTCGTAACGTTTTGGTTGTGGCTAGCAATTGCTTCTTTTTTTTTACTATAACCAGCACTTTCTTTGCCTTCCGCGTTGTGTACAATGCGCGTATCCGTGGTGCACTAATTAGCACCCGCCGACCACAGTACCATGGTCCAGCGAAGCCAATGCCGGTAGTTACTCCCACCCGCGGTCACTTCCGAGGCGCGGCGACAGGTCCGCACTCATTTTCTTTAAGAAGAAAAAGAAAACGGAAGAAACCCTGCGTGGCGCAGAACGCGGCAAATCCGAAGGATATGCATGCGACCCTATGGACTCACGCCCCTTATTCGCTGCTCGTGATTCCCCTAGCTTTATGGAATAATTCACGGAATAATTCCTCAGCATATCCCACACCAGCGATATGTATTCGTAATACAAAAATTATGTCGCTGAGAATTGGCCAGTGATTTTAAATGAATCTTAGCAACTTTACCAGGATTTTTATTGAAGGTCTTTTCTTCCTTTTTTTACAAAACGGGGTGGAGAGATTCAAGGGACCCGACGCAATTAGCCATTCGGCCCCAGGGGTGACGATCCAGATTGTTCTGGCCCTCGCAACCACCTTTTCCCTCTCTCTCTCATACTATATAAATTAATTATTGTTATATGCATATACATGTATATGTGTATGTAGGTATATGTACGGGTGTTCGCATGGATGGGTGTATGTATGTATGCGAGTGTACCTTTTCATGCGTACATATATAATCTAAATTGCATTAGAATATGCAAGAAGCAACGTATTCAGCTCGAAACTAGATCTAAGACCTAGACTATGATAAAAAAAAAGACGGAAGGAGGGGGAGCATTATATTTCCTTATTCCAAGGTCAGCCTAGATTTCGAGGACGAAATAAAAAAATTCTGGTGTGGTTTGTTATGAGCCAATTCACATAGCGACATACTCGTAACCTGAGAGCTTTTTATCTTGCTGACGCAGCATTCCAAGCTCTCGAGGAACTAGCCTGCGAGCTGACCTCGGGAATAAAGAAATATAATTTGAAATATATATTAGCTCTCTTTCTATTTGGGAAAGATTTAAAGACTAAAACGCTATTGTCCTTCAGGACCAATGCCCCCTCCCTCTTTAAGACATGTATAGACTAAGGAACCGGGTAGTTGCGTGAGCTACCCCCATGATTACAAGTACGAAAAGACGAGCGAAGGGAGAAACAATGAACCGCTAACGACAGAACGCAGCGGCGTGCATGCACATATGGATACGCACTTCAAACACCATGCTCGATTTCTCTCTTACACAGGCCGCGTATGTCGCCGTCTCATTCTCGCGAACGACCGGGCTGTATACGATGCCTCGACCGCTCTACTCTCTCTTTCCACACCTTCCTTACATAGATCCATCTCGCTCCTCCCGTATGCTCTTCGCTGATCAACTTGACTGCGGCACTGACAGCATGCCTGAACACGTGGACGCATAATAACATTGCCACGTGCTCGGTCCGCCAAGATAAAAGCTGAGGCTCTCTATTCCCTATGAAATATATATGTGCACACATGCATGTATTTTTGTTTACCTATATACTTGGGGTCGGAAATAATACACACTTAGAATGAAATCTAAGTTAAAAATTCCGACCCACATTAACCACAGTGCGAATTGAAATTATTTTAAAGAATGGTGAAAATTCCTGAACCCGCAAATGCTGACGAGGTTCCTGTCTCACAGGTGCGAAAGGTCCACGTTAAGAAATTTAGCTGCTTGGCAACACAAACTTGCGAACGCCGCTTCAAGTCTCCAGGAATTTTCCTTCCACCTCTATCCACATTTTTGCAATCAGCGAAAATCCCTTCCTTCCTAACCAAAATTCCGCAACTCTGCTAATATCCCTACCTAGATCGCCCCAACTATGAACTGTCGAGGTGCATCGGACAGAAATCAAAATCGCAGTAACTTGGGCAACCTGGCACGAGCCGGAACTACCCAGACTTTTGTCCGTCGGAGTCGGGATTAAGATAATCGAAGTAATTTTCTGTCGTTGGGAAATCTAGCCCATAAGCCATAAGCTTCTTTCCGGGTCAACGAAAATTGTTCATATTTTCGGTGCAAGAAAGCAGGCGGACTGCCGGGATCGATGGATTGACCGGGAAAATTAGATTCCTTCAATCCGGACGTAAAATTTAAATCAAAACTCCGTCCGGCGGGAGGCAGGTCCGTAACGGGAGTGTCATAGCACGTCGCGTCCTATCCGGCCTGTGTAAAAACAAAATTAAAGATAATCGAAGTAATTTTCTGTCATCGGGAAATCTAGCCCATAAGCCATAAGCTTCTTTCCGGGTCAACGAAAATTGTTCATATTTTCGGTACAAGAAAGTAGGCGGACTGCCGGGATCGATGGATTGACCGGGAAAATTATATTTCTTTAAGTCGGACGTAAAATTTGAGTCAAAACTCCGTCCGGCGGTAGGCAGGTCCGTAACGGGAGTGTCGTAGTACGTCGCGTCCTATCCGGCCTGTGTGAAGACAAAATTGAGATTAGTCCAGAAGGAATCAACCCTTTTCGAATCTCAAAACGACGAGGAGTGATCTCGTCGTAAAGACTATAATTCACTTTGATGGAAAATAGACACCCTGTCTATTTCTCATAAAAGCGATTTCGGGAGAACTCGCGTGTGATCTGTGCATAAGCGCGAGCTCAAAAGACTAGAGTTAATTATTGACAAATAATTAACGTAAAATTTTTAAATCTTGCCCGCCAGGGACGGGAAAATCACCGAAGGGTACGTTTGTTCCCTTTCTATCGCTTTTCTACTCTCCAGCGGTAGACTTAAGACCAAACACAACGGTAAGCAATGTATCGTTTCGATTGTACATTTTATTGTTAGTTTTAAGGATTTTCAAATGGTGTGAAAACGAATTAGGAATTCAAAAATATAAAACTTTCAATGAGCTAAACATCTGATACGTTTTTCTTGGCTTCGCCTGTCACTTTGTCTTATTTAAGTAAGATTTTCAGGGACAACAACTCCCAGTTCGGGAGTAAGGGTACCAACCCACAATCAAATAAAATTACAGGAAAGACGAGTCTCTCGCCCTTCCTTCAGTTTAAGGGAAGCCTGTATGAAACAAAAGGGTTTTTTTTATCGTACGTGACACTCCTGAATTTCTAAATAGAATGTGTACGATTTTTAAGCTAAATCTCCTCTTCCTTTTAATCCTCCTCTTCCAACTCCAACTTGTTATTCTCCTCTTCCAACTCCAACTTCTCCCTCTCCTGCTTGAACCACCTAAAAACAGTTGCAGAAGGTAAAACGCAACTTCATGTAACCTTATTCTCTTTAGCATCATTCCATCCTTGTCACACAATTCCAAAACAAAAGTGGAAGATAAATAGCGTGGCGGATTCTTATTTTGCTGTTTTTTGCAGATTTTGAAGATGAAGAAGATTTTACCTTCTCTGTAAAATTTTTAAATTTAAAAGTCCTATCCTGACGTACAGCCCCATCTCTACTGTAATGCTTTCGATGCGCATTTGTTGCATTTAGCTGTCTTTAGGTACTTTCTTGAAGAGGAGTTCAAGTAAGCCCTTAGTTTGAGGTAAATATAAATCACCTTCATTGATATAGTTTCCATCAAAACTTATCGGCGAACCTCCAATCATTAATCTGCCTTTTGATAGTTTTCGGACGCCATACACATTATTCATACCTTTATTTCTCTCCCCTAACAATATAAGATATTTTTTCACAATATCGTTTTGTGAATTCTACATCTTTTGAATTATTAGCTGTTTTGTATGAATTTTCACCCACCTCCATTTCATCATCATCAAAATCATCATAGTTATATCTTTTTTCATCCATTGAGTCATCCTCGTATTTATTTTTCACCTCTTTCTTCCCAGTTACCGAATCCAGTTCCTTAACAGTCTTAAACCCGTTAACTATTTTCTCAAGTGGTGAAACAATCAGTTTAAATGTATTGTTTACATTGATTTCAGCACTTTCTTTTCCTAATTTCAATATTTTATGTTTATTTCGAATCGATTTTCGAATCGATCTTGTGATTTCATGTAAAATATCTCTTTGCTTGAGATAATTCTCTTTTCGTGATGACATGTTGATGCCACTGAGTTAGAAATGGTACTACTTTTATCTGATAATTATAACCCTTATATAAGATTTACTTGTCCACGTTTATGAAACAATCAAATCCTTTTCTATATCTACCACAATTTAATTCACTATCTTTATCGATCACAATAAATCCATGTTTATGGTTTTTCTAGCATGCTATACATAATTCTTTAAACTGCGCATAAGACATGTCTGTATTTACATGATCATTATATGTATGCTTAAGATTCATCTCATCTTGATTAAATAGTATTAACAAATTAAAGTTATCGCGTACTAGATGTTTAGGAATGCGTGCATATGTTTGACACAGGTAGAAACAGTCAACGTATCGATTTCTACCCATAGAAAAGAAGGCTTTTATCTCATTCTGCTTCTCGCATGCAACGTCATCGAATACGAATATTGAATTGGATTTTGCCTCATTCGGTGTGATCACTTCTTCATGCTCATTAAATGGAAAGTGCTCAACGCCATCTACAGACTGCAGAACCGTTTCTAAGAACTTATATTTTGGTTGATTTAATGACTTTGAGTAAACGTATACGTTCTCAAATCTCAATCCATTTAGATGTGTTATTAGAGCCCACAAAATATAGCTCGCACACTATCTGGTAGTAAATAACCATGTCGTTTCTTTTCTCCTGTATTATGCGGCTTTGCAAGTACGTCAAAGTTTAAAATTGGTAATTTCATCGACTGTGCTTTAAACTCCATAAAGTTCAAGCTACGACTGAGATAAAACTATAAATAAGACGTTTATATAGATTAACGCTTAGTCGTAAATAATGAGTAGATCTTATGCTTTTCGTTCTACACCACGAACATGTGTTGGCCCACAAAAATGTATTTTTTAAGTTTGTAAAAATGACAGAAGGGGAGAGGCACAATAAGTTCCTGAGAAGAAAACGCATTTTAATTATTCATTTTTCAACAATGGTTGTATAAATGTATAGCACCTCATTGGTGGAGAGTAGTTTTCAACTCTGTTCATAGCGTGGGATGATGGGTTTTATTACTGACATCAAATGATTGTACTGAAGAGGTCCTTCATCGAAGGACGAAAAGCTTTTACACGCTTTTTGTGAAATAATAAAATAAAATGTAAATGTGAAAAAAATGTAAAATAAAATAAAACTTAACAACTTTTTTAAAAAAAAGCTTAGTCATAAAGTTGAAGTCATACTGATATGATCGTACACGTAGAGAAAAAGAAAGCTAAAGTCAGTCGTCAGAGGACCCTGAAAGAGGCAACACGCGGTAACCGTTTAATTAACAGAGTCATTAATAGTCTGCCAGTAGAATTGCATCTGCCTGGTTAGCAATATTGTGGACCAGGTACAAAGTTCTCAAAACGCATTGCGCGAGGTGATCCAGGAATAAGTCCCCTAGACGCAGCTTGTAAGCAACACGATATCGCCTATTCACAGAATAGAGAAAACGTTTGAGCGAGGAACGCTGCAGACCAGGTGCTAGCTGAGAGAGCTTTTAATCGTGTGTTAGCCAAAGACGCGCCCGTAGGTGAAAAAGCTACTACGTTGCCCATAGCGAGTGCAATGAAAGTAAAAGCGAAGTTCGGTATGGGGCTGAAAGAGAAAAGGAAGAATAAGTCAATTTTTTCATTAAATAAAATTTTTACGGCAGCCAAGATGCGCGAAAACTGATTAGATCTACCTTGAAAGGTGCGCGTGAAGCTATAAAAAATGCTGATGGAAAAAAAATTTTAAAGAGCCTCGCATCATAGCTGTACCATCTAAAATTGGTGGCTTTCTTCCCTGTTCTCATACCTATTTTTGCAGGTCTCAGTGAACAATCAAAAAACTAATTTTTAAGGTACCACGAAGAGCTTTAACCGATTTCGATTTATTCAAATACGCCAAATCCATAAAAATTCCGTATTTCCGTGGACTTTTTATGCGAAATTACTAGTCAGTGCGCGGTCCTCATAAACATGAATCGGCTATTGTTAATCTCGACAGTAAAGATGGTCCGGGTACACATTGGGTGGCCTATAGAAAAATCGGTAATGAAGTTATTTACTTTGATAGCTCCGGAAATCTTCGACCACCCTCGGAACTTATGAAATATCTCGGTGTTGGTAGCGTAAAATATAATCATGAAATATATCAAAATTATGACACGTTTGTATGCGGAAATTTATGTCTCAAATTTCTATGTGATCAACTGAGATCGCGAAGTATGTACAATCTACATAAGAAGGTATATTAATTATCTCAAGTCAGTCAAATCTTTACCGTCGTGAACGATACATCATCATTTACTTTGACTTTATCGGGAACTTCGTCGACACTTGAAACGCAATATTTTTCACCAATCGAACATTAACCTAATTAAAATTATGCTCCTAGACTTGTAGAATTTCTAACCTTCAATTCGATTCTGAACATAGATGTCGGTGAAAATGTGTTTTACGTAGGTGAAGAAGAAATTGTTATACCTATAGGTAGTTATGAAATAGAGGATATTCATAAATATCTTCAAAGTGTTTTAATAAAAAAGGGTATTGATATTAATATTCAACCGAATAAAAATACATTGCGAAGTGAAATAATTTGTAACGGAGACATAAATTTTAAACCAAAAAATTCGATAGGTCGTATTTTCGGTTTCAATTCATGTATATTGACAGCTAATGAGATTCATATATCTGATCAAACAGTATCCATAATCAAAATCAACTCTCTGCGAATTGAGTGTAACATTACCACAGGGGCGTACATTAATGATCATAGGGTGCATACTCTTCATGAATTTTTTCCCTCCCCGGGTAAAAAAATTTTGGTATGGGATTGATCTAGGAAAACATCTGTGAAATCGTATGGGAGTGATCTCTCAGATAGTATAGTAAAAGTATGCCATTTGAGACGATCCCATACTTCATGTATATTTGAATGAAGTATAGTGGATGTATAGCTCAAATATTGGTAAAGTATAACAATGTATAGTTGAAGTATAGGGGAAGTATTTTTAAAGTATATCTGAGAAGTATAGCTGCAGTATAGATAATGTATAGCTGATGTTCAGTCAAAGTATAGCTGAAGTATATCTTTTAAGTATAGCTCAAGTATGTACTTCATGTCTAAAGTATAGAAAAAGTATGGCTACAGTAGGTACAGCCATATCGTTGCTGATGATAGATAATCAGATATCTGAAATACATGAAAATAGAAATCCAGAATCATGATTTTCATAATTTCAAAGGATATTGTTTAAAAATTCTAAAATAATTAAAATGCTATTAATATTATGTTTATAGGATTCAAAGATTCTGGATCTCTTACCAATATATATGACATAAGAGTCATATAAGTAGTCCGTTATGTATCCGTTGAATATTTTATATCCTCACGAACAATATTCAAAATATAGTTGACTTGCGAAATCAATTTCAATCGCGAACTTTTGAAATTTTTAGACGAGCTGTCATTCATGATACATTGTGTTTTATCACGTTGCTAGGATATCTTGAAGAACAAATGAGTACAATTCTATGTCCGATACTTCTGCCATACTTAAGTATAAATGAAGTATAATCTGTACTTCTGCTATACTTAAGTATAGATGAAGTATATCCTATACTTCAGCTATACTTAAGTATAGAAGAAGTATATCCCATACTTCAGCTATACTTTAGCTATACTTTAGATATACTTCAGCCATACATCAGCTATACTTTAGATATACTTTATCTATACTATTTCAATATACTTGAAGTATGGGATCGTCTCATTTACCATACATTTTTTATACTTTGGGAAGTCAATGATTGATCACTCCCATACTTATGATTTTTACTCGGGTCTGTTCCATCAGGATATAAGATAATAGAAGTTCGGTCACACGGCGCCATTGAAACCATAGATTACATTCAATTACGAATAGCTGATCAAGACGGACAATTGGTTAATTTTCGCGAGGAAGTTATAACAATAAGATTACATATTAAATCAACGCGGTAAAAGAAATGGGAATTGTATATAATAGGAGGCTCGGTTACAGTTATAACAGTGGTGTAACATGTCACAATCAGATCAGTCGCAAACGTACTCTCAAAGCGATAACACGTCAAAACGTGCTATTTCTACGAAGCATACATCTCAAGCTCAGACCACATAGTTCAATGAGCAGAGAAGGGAGAGACGTAAAAGATTCAAGAGAATAAAATTATCATGCTCTTGTGTTTGTGTATTTGTCTATCGCAGTATTATTCAGTGTCATGGAAGAGGACATTTCAAATATTGAGACACCTATTGTCTTTGATGAATCTATCGCTCATTGCGAAGTATATGCCCACCAGCCTTACACCTCATCAGCATTCAATAATAGTGTTGAAATTCGAATCGCTGTGCAACATCAAGATCTCTGTTTACTTCCTCAAAAAAAGTTTGCTTCATGTAACGGGACAATTGTTGCAGTCAGATGGAACTCCAGTGGCTAGAACGGTTTTAGTTAATAACGCTATCTGTCATTTGTTCGAAGAAGCAAGATATGAAATAAATGCAATTTAAATTGATAAAATAAAAAATCTTGGTCTCACAACTCTCATGGAAAATTATGTATCTTTAAATCCTGGTCAAAGCAGAATGATGGAGAACGCTGGTTGGCTTGATTTTTCTGCTGCTAATGATGATAATAAAAAGACAATATCTGATGCAGCTGGTTATTTTGATATTATCATTCCACTTGGGATGATTTTTGGTTTCGCTGAAGATTATCATAAAATCGTTGTTAACGCTAAATATGAACTAATTTTAGTAAGATCAAAAAGCGATGCGAACGCAATTTTACAAACATCCCCCAATGAAGGATATAAAATTTCAATTAATAGAGGAGAATGGTTATTACACCGTACGTGAAACTGTCGGATCAACCAAAAATCAACTTCAAAACATATTTGGACTGTAAAAACATCAACTCAATTTGAGAAACCTAGATTTATTATATTAGGGTTTCAGACAAACAGAAAGAATAATGTAGGTGTAAACTCCAGTTATTTTGATCACAGCAACATTAGTGATATCAAATTGTTTTTGAATTCTCAATCTTATCCGTACTGCAATATGAATCTTGATATTGAAAAGAATCAGTATGCTCTACTCTATGGAATGTATGCAAATTTTGAAGCTATGTATTATGGGAAAGAACCGCATCCGCTGCTCACGAAAAGTGAGTTTCTTAAATGTGCTCTACTCACGGTCATTGATTGTTCAAAAGAGAAAGAATCTCTCAAATTTGGAGTGAACTTTGCTGCTCAAACTTCAGCGTATTGTTTAATTTTACATGACCGCGTAGTTTAATACACTCCAATAAGTGGATCAGTGAAAAAATTGGTTTCAATAGTCGTTATTGAACTTAATTAGTTAGTTTCACTTAGAATGCAGTACGTGGTGGACGCTAAAGGATTTGAGCTGTCAAATAATGAATTTGTGTTAAAAGAATTAGCTATATTTCCAATAAATGAGCATTCTGTAAAACCTTTTGTTTTCTCTTTCAATCTCCTTGTGAATGAAGCAGCTTACCTGCGAAATGTAAAAAAAGTAACACCTGGCTGAAATACAGTTTTTACGGTATTCCGTGGGAATCTGGTGATATGATACATGAGTTAGGAAAAATAATTTTGAACTTTGTTTTAAAGGATGCTAGTAAAATTACTGTAAAAGGTTCAGAAAAGAAAGAGTGGTTTAAAAATGTAATAAAAAAAAATGAAAATTATTGATATGCATGATTTAGAGTGCCCCTCGATAAACGTGTTACGTAATAATAAAAGTGTATGATTTTTCAAGTTTTAATACAAACTAACATCTTTAAAACGAAAAAATCATGTTTTTTAAAAATATACATTCCTTCACTTTTAGGATAAGAAATAGTATTTATTTCACTCATTCTTTTATTCTTTTATTCTATACAGTAACTCTACATACTGAGTCTTTTGTCTGGTCTCAACTGAATGTACTATGTCAGGAATCAAAATATGTATAAGGCTTACTCTTCGACCCAATGCTTTTAAGCAGATGTATTCAAATCTAATTTATAGAAGATTGTTCATCATTTATAATGGTAAGAATGATAATAACAATAGGGATGAAGAAAGGTTTTTCGTAATTTGATTATGAACTAAAATGTAATTATTGGAATCCATTAAGGGTGTGAATTAACAGAAAATGTATTTAAAAAATAATGTTTAAATAATTTTCATTAAAACAATGATTTTGAAAAATAAAGTTTTAATAATTTTGATCAAAAATTCATTTGAAAATAAAGCTTAAGTAATTTTTATTTTGAAAAAATTAAAAATAAAGTTTAAATAATCTTTATTTAAAAAATTTTATTTTGAAAATGAAGTTTTCAAATAATTTTTATGAAAAATTATAAAAGGTTTTTTTTTTGGTTTTAGGTTGTATATACTATTTGAAAAAAATTAATTAAATTTTCACTGTGTTAACAGTTTAGTTCATAAACAGATTTTTTTGTTAAAACAAGAAAAAACAAGTTTTACGTTTTTAACATATTTATTTAAGAAATCATGTAAAAGAACTTGATAAACAACAATATTAACCTAGTAATATTCTTTTCTAAAGAACTTGAAAATTGCATACTACAGACTATATTATATTTATATCACTGTTAAAAAAATGTTTGCAATTTTAATATACATTTCTATATCAAATCTAAGACTCGGTACACGAAATATTAATTCAGAGTCTGCATATTGAATTTCATACACATGTATGTATTGATCAATTCTTAGAAAAATCAGATAATTTTACTTTTCATAAATTAAAAAAAAAATTAACTGTGATTCTCAATTCTAAATAATAAAGTATAATTTTTTACTATTTAAACATTGATTCACTATGTTTTGGATAGAAAGGTACAATTAAGCGAGTAATTAAAACATCTATCCTAATGCAGTGGTACTCACGTTCAAATTCTGACATTCACAGTGAATTTTGAAAATGTCCACTCGTACACTGCACTTTGATTATAAATAACAATTTATTCGATGACTGTTTTGATTCTTATTTCAGTTTTGAATATTTAGCAAGATATATATATATATATATATATATATATATATATATATATAAAGCTACAAAGAACTTATGATTCTATTGTAAAAACAAAAATTGCGCTGAAAAACTAAATAAATATATTTACTTAATTTATCAGTGATATTTGTGTTTCCACAATAAAATCATAGATTTTTTTTGTTCACTGCTATTAAAAAAATCACTCAGTATTAATAATTTGGGAATAATTTTCACATCATCATCATTATCATCATCATTAATTTCAGCGATTACACTATTGGTTTCAAAGAACCCCCTATCTTTTATCATCCGTATCACTGCCACTGTCACTGTCACTTAACTGTTGTTGTTGCTGTTGTTGTTGTTGTTGTTGCTGGTATTAATAATATAGATAATCCTGTTGTGGAAATTGGTGAAATCGTTGAGTGTTCTGATATCCTTGGTTCTCATCCTCGAGAACTCGGAACCAATGAGTTGCGCCCAGTTTATTTGAAATAGCCGTCAAATCACTCCCCGACAAATAAACGTCAAATGTAGGGTTTCTGTTGGCCACGGCGCAAAGCTCAGTGATTTCCTCAAAAGTGGGTTCTCCTGTTAACGCCCAACGTTCTGGGCTTATGATGAATGGTGTTAGGTTGTTGTAATTAACAGTCATTTTTCAAGATACAGCAGAAATAATAAAGGAATAATTACTAAATAATAATTTTTAATTATGAGATGAAGTTTGAAATTCAAATTTATAATTGAAGTGCATAATTGAAAAACTTACTTACTTAGAAAAGGATTCCTTGTTGGCTTACTGTGAACTGTTTCAGTGAACTTCAGTGAATGGACCTCTCAGGCTTCCCTTGCCCTTTATAATCGATTTTTTTGTTTATAAAATAATAAAGAGAAAGAGCAGATTACGCATTTGGAACTTCCAGAAGGCTCGAGAATATGAAGCGCAAAAAGGAATTTATCCTTATTATGATTTCTGTTAACTTGAACCTTCTTATCTCTCTCTCTCTTCCCCTTCTAACATACTGATTCTAAGATGGATTAATGAGTGTTACACTCTATCATATATTAGACGACTTTGCTTTTAAAAAACCCCCACGGTAAAGTATCAGTTACACCAGGAATGAGTACTCTCTTATCATCCTGCCAACTGAGAACGGTTTTATTTTGCCTAACAGTATACACTTCATGTTTCTTGCTTTGAATTACATTTTGAGATTTCTTCAAATTTTGATAAGATAGCAGACATTTTCTATAATCATCAAATGTTATTTTATTCAAAGTAGAACCTCTAACTCCCTTGGCTTTCTATCCCTCTTTTTCACCTAAAACTTTAAATGCATATAATTTGGATCTTAATCCAACAAATTCCGTCATGATTTTGCCATTATTCTCGTCTTTCATCAAACCAAGAACTTTATTATTCAAGAGGCTTATACCGTAAACATTATTTGGCGGATAGTCTTCAGTGTCAAGTTTCTTTGAATCTCTCTTAATGTACTCGTATACATCAGGCACGACTATATGTGATATATCAAACTATCTGTGGCTGTGTAAAGCAACTTTGCTTGATCGCCAAAATTTTTTAAAATATAATTCTAATGAAAATCGTACATGTATATTTTGGATACGCCGAGAACAGTAAATCCTGTGTGAATAGGCTTGTTGAAATTATATTTTATTCCATCAATCTCAATTATAACCATATTTTCCTCAAATATGATGCAGCTGTTGAAGTTAGGTTTTGCAATTAAGGCTTTCGCTCCATACGCCGGCTCCCATTTTGTAATAAGTCCAACATCTTTGCATCTTCTAACATTCTCCATTGTTTTCCCAAACACTGAATTATTCATTAGCTTATAAAAGTTTTTTTGCAATTCGTTAGTCAATTTTTTTCGCAATTCTGTGTTTAGGTCTATATAATCCTTCAACCAATCTTTTTGATTAAATTTTAATATTCGATATGTTTTAGATATTTTCATACCTAAATTCAAATATTGTTTTAGATTACGATAGTGTACTATGTATCGTGTTTTTGATAGTAAGTTTATTATCAATTTTGGAATTTTACATTCTGAAAGAGGAGGTATAACGTGCTCTGGGCATAATGGAAAGTCTTTATGTAATTCATGTAATTCCTCTGGATACTCTAAATCAACTTCAAGTATATAACCAACTGGTGAATCATCGGAAATATTATTAACATTGAAATTGTTCTTAGTATTTTCTTCCCATGTGAAATTACTTAATGGAAAAAATTCACTCATAGCTGCACCGTATTGATTATTAAGATCAAAGTATAGAAGATAAGACTCTAATATATTTGAATCAAAATATGAACCCATATATCTATTATTTGCCTTGCCGTATCGATTACAACACTGAGACACACCACCACGAATATCTTTTTCTATCAATAAAAATACTTCAATGTCTGTTATCAAATCAAGTTCAATCCCTGTCATTTTAAACATTGCATCAAAAGCAAGCCCTAGTGCTGTGTACTATATTATTATATTATAATGAATGAAAATCATAATTAAATCTTGAAAAAAAAAATTATAATCCCCCTCCATAGATTTTGCATTCAGTTCTGTTCCCATCTTCCTCCTAATTTGAATTGAAATTCATAATTTCAATTCACCCTTGGGTGTCCCAAACAGGGATGAAGGTCCGCCGGCGAAAGGAGTCAACGACCCCCCTCACCCGCACGTCCCAGCATTGCGCCACGCGTTAGCTACTTGCATCGCCGCTCCCCCTGTCTACAACATCCATTTCCTCAAGCTACATGTTCGTCTCTCTCCCCCCTTTTCTTCTACGCAATTTTAGGTCAAGCAGTCTAACTCTACATACACACTTCCTTGTCTACTGCTCTTTCTATCTAAAGTAACGCTGCCGCAGGAGGTCGAATGAACGGCCTTGCGAAAGGCAGGTCAGTTCCATGATTTCATTGCACGTACAGTTTGATCGAAAAGATTTTAATACAATGTTCGAAATTGCTGGTTGAACATTTATTTTTTATTTTTAAATATACCTTAAGAAGGCATGTTTAATTCGATTAACATGTACAATCTTAGATTGCTTTTGCGTTATATGTATCTCAACGTTAAGATCATCAATAACTCTAGTAATTTTAAATGGTCCCACGTAATGATCGTCAAATTTGTCGCTTCTCAAATCAACTAAAACATAGACATACTGATCGGGTTCAAGCTTTTGTTCATTAATTTTTCTGTCGTAATATTTTTTGCAACGACTTTTAGCAGCTCCTAAACGAGCTGTCGCCAGTGACTCTGTTTCTACGATTTTGTTTAAAAGTTCATCTACTAATTGAATATATGTCATAGGTATTTTTTTGTCTGCGAATTCTGATGGAAACCTGACCTTTGTTCCGAAAACCATCTCGTGTGGAGTCACGCCTGTGGACTCGTGAACCGCTGTGTTTAATGAAAAAATAGCAAATGGCAACCACTGATCCCAGTTAGTACATTCACCATAGTTTCTCAGGTATTCTACAAATGTATGATGACTTCTTTCTAGCAAGCCTAAAGACTGCGGATGATATGCACTAGACCTGAATTGACGAATTTTAAATATTTTAGCGATGTTTTCCATAATATTGCTCATGAATTGTGAGCCCTGATCTGTCTGAATTGTTTCGGGACAACCAAAGACACAAATTAGATTCTCAGCGAGTGCTGCTGCAATATGAGGAGAATCAATTTTCGAAAGTGGGATAGCACCTGAATATTTGCTCAAATTATCCTGCCATGTAAGCATGTACTGATTACCGGACTCGGTGATGGGCAAAGGTCCCACTAAATCAATTTGTACTTTTTCAAACGTTCTAATCGGGGTATCTGTTATTCGCATCGGCATTCTAGTTTTGATTCTAGTTAATTTTCTTTTCTGACAAATTTCGCACGTTTTGACATAATTTCTGATTTCATCCCTCATGCCCTTCCAATAAAAACGTTCTCGGATTCTTTCTAATGTATTTGTTTCACCTTTATGTCCGCCGACAGTTGAGTCATGACATTCCCGGATTATATCCAGACGCTTTTCTACCTCAGAAATTTTAGCCTCGCCTGTACATACTGTTATCTGAAAACCACCTTTACCAAAATGAGTTCTAAACATTTTTTCTATCACGGCCCATGGCAATTTATCAAATCCATTCCCCTCACGGGATATACTGAAACTTTTATTTCTGGTCGATTTAAGGGCTTCTCTTAATGTGTTCACCGCGTTTTCTATGTTTTTTGCAAAAACTTTAGAATCAAATTTTTCTTTTATGTATAAATTATAAATCATACGTCCAGCATGAGAATAAGATGTAACGTAATCTATTTGCGCTTCTGGATCTTTTAGGTACAAGGGATTGATAATTGAGTTATCTACAAGCTCACGACCTATGGGTGTAGTGAGCACACTGTCACACGAGACAAAATTAAGAATGTGGTCATCTCTCATCCACACCTTATCTCTACTAAGCTGAAACAACGGACTAAGTACTACATTCCCTTGCTTTGAACTTGCATGTAAAATTTGGCTCATCTTTAAACAAACAGTTTTGTCTAATTCTATTCTCTTTTCCAGTGCCTCGTCTCTGTCATCATTTTCACGCAAGCTTGCTAAAACGTCTCCCCAAACTCCACTCAAATTCTCAAATTCATTTCTGTCCAAAACTTCATCGTCATAATCGTTATCTCTATCATTTTCAACATCTGTCAATAGTCCATCGGTTTCACTCAACATCTCCACATCATTTAACATCATTCCGGGAGAGCGTGTCTGCTCAATTGAGACCACATCCCCCTGAGACCCATCTCGGAGACCGTGCCTCCTACATTGAGACCACCCCTCCGAGAAGCAAGGGCTCCCAGCCCCTGTCTCCTGAGACTTAATCCGGAGAGCGTGCCTCTTCCACTGAGACCAGCTCCCCAGATTCTTCGAGACCATCACTACGGATTCTCCCAGAACTCCGCCGGCACTTTTTCCTGACCCACATGGCCTTTCATCAAGCTCTGCGGATTCACACACTTCCGCGTGTCCAGCTGGTCCACCAAATACCCTTTTATTGGGTAGGAGAGTTTCCACCAGAGGAAACTTCCTTCCGGGAGACCGTGCCTCCTCCATTGAGACCACCTCTCCCGGGGAGCGTCCCTCCACAATTGAGGCCACCTCCCCCAGAGACAAATCTCGGAGACCGTGCCTCCCACATGGAGACCACCCCTCCGAGAAGAGGGAACGATGACGCAAAAAATCACCTTCCCCCGTCCCTGTTATAGCCCCCATAATTTACACGTGCTTTCCACGATCGATGCCGGACGCCCGTGCCGTCACACTACCATGGAGGGGAGGGGAGACCCGCGCGCCAGCCCCAATGCTACCTGATACCGGTGTGCTCTCGTGGCCATCGAGTGACCCAGCTACAGGCAGCAAACGACGGACTGACCCACGCCCCTCTGAAACATTTGCACCTGTTTCTGTCACCTCCAAACCCTTGCGCGCTCCCCATCGACTGGAACTGGGCTTGGGTATAGAGTTTAGCGCCTTGGGATGGTCTACTGTCTCATAACAAACCTCAGTGTCCGTAAAGTTCTCGTCTACTGTCTCTCTATGGATATTACTGAATGATTCAACAAGATCCATATCCTCACTATCAATTTCACATGTGCTTGCAAAAGCTCTCTCTATCGGGTACTCATGATAAAGAACGTTGCTTCCTGCGAAGCAGTTTACGGACACATTGTTCCCCATGGCATTTTCGTCACTGTCCTCATCACCCATATTATTTACGTCATTTCCTATTTCCATCTCTACTGGATTACGTGAAAGCGCATCCGCGTCAGCATTAACCCTACCAGGTTTATATACGATCTTATACTTGTATTCTTTCAACTTTATCTTCCAACGAGCTAATCGGGATCCCATTGTGGGATCTTTTAATTGATCAATACAAACCAATGCTTTATGTTCAGTGACCAAAATAAATTCTCGACCATACACATACGGTCTAAAATGTTTTACCGCGAAAAAAATAGCTAAAAGCTCCTTTTCAGTGGTTGTATAATTTATTTTGGCTTCAGACATTGTACGCAACGCATATGCAATTGGCAAGTCTTTCCCAATTTCTCCCTGACTAAGAATGGCTCCTATGGCATAATCGGATGCGTCTGTAGTAATTATAAAAGGTTTCGAAAAATCGGGATACTGAAAGAGAGGTTTAGTACAAAGAATATTTTTCAATGTTTTGAAGGCTTGCTCCGCTGCCTCAGACCAAACAAACGGAATGTCTTTCTTCAGTAATAAAGTTAATGGTTTCGCAATTGTGGCAAAATTAGGTATGAAACGACGATAATAACCGGCTAGTCCCAAGAATTGTTTAATATTCTTGCGACTCTTCGGACGAGGAAAATTACTCACAGCCTCAACTTTTTTCGGATCTGGTTTAACCCCTTCTTTAGAAATCACATGACCCAAGTAACCATATAGACAAACATTTCAAGCCCTTGAAGCCCTGATAAAACAAGATCCATCATTCGTTGGAACGTGGCCGGAGCTGATTTAAGCCCAAAAGGCATTCGATTAAATTCAAATGATCCATACAAAGTCGTAAAGGCCGTTTTGTGCCTGTCCGCCGGATCGATCTCGATCTGATGAAATCCGGACGGGAGATCAAGCACTAAGCAATCAAGCAAATATTGAGGGCCCCCGAGTTGGTCTATCTAAAATGTCCGTAATATTTGGGAGAGGGTATGCATCCCCTACAGTTTTTTCATTAAGGGCGGGATAGCCTATTACCATTCGCCACCTCTGGTTCCCCTGTGAATCTGATTTTTTTGGTACTACCCAAACTGGTGAATTATAGGGGGATTTGGGAGGCGATATCGCACCGTAGTTTTTTAGGTTCTTTGTTTCTTTATCTATTACTTCTTTGTGTATTGTTGGATATCTATAATTACTTCTATTTACTAGTACATCATCTACAGTATTGATTTTATGTTGAATAACATTTGTGCATCCCAATTCATCCCCTTTTAAGAAAAATTGATAAGGAAATTTAGCTACAGTTTTCAAAAGACTTTCCTTCTCTTCATTGTTTAAATTTTCAAAATGAAGTTCCTTTTCTAATTCTTCCATTCGACTTGATTGATTAATTTCTGAATTCTTTTTGATATTGCATTCCTTCTCAGATCCCGAATTAAATTTAGCGATTTCAAATTCTTCTAAACACAAGTGTTTCCGTCCTTTACGGTTGCTAAAGACTCTCCCAAATATACGCCCGGACCCATCGGTATTAAAGGCAAATAACCCTTAAACAAATCTGTATTACACGAGAACGAACCATCAAAAATAAATAATGTCGATCCTTTGACGCAATTGAATCCCGTGCAAATAAGCAATCGCTGATAAATCTGCCCACCAGCATGTTTTCTCCATCAAAACTTTTAGCAAGAAACTCAAGAGCAGCCTTGAATGGTATAGGATTTTCAGGCTCCTTTTGAGGGGGTGCAAACATCTCTGAGCTACCGCTTGATGAGCCGCCGCCGTCAGAGCTAGAAGAGCGCGGGGCGCTGGATCGTACAGGCGCGCGATAAATTGAAACAGGTCTGTTTTCGATTCTATCAGTTACAAACTCTCGTCCTACTTAAAATTCTATTCTACATTCATTATCCTCCCTTCCAAGGTCAAAATCCTCAATTGAATTTCGCTCAATTTCTTTTTCAAAATCTAAATTAAAATTGGTTCTGTTTTCTCGACCTGGGCCGCGAGCGATTCCAGTTCCGCGAGTACCGACCGACCCATATCTATTGGCAGCCCTTCTCTGGTTGCCAGAACCCGAACTTGTTCCCGCCTGTGTCTTCGCAACGTTCGCATCGCTCGCCTTTCTCGTAGTGATAACACTGCGTGCTCCACGGCCACCCTTTCCTGCTCTGCTTTCCCCACTTCGCGTACGCATTTTGAATTTTCAAAATTTACTTTTCTCAATTAAAAATCTCGATAACTGCTCTAAGTAACGCTAAAAAAACTAATTTCTTTATATTAGTCACTCGTGCAATAATTACAATAAAAAATCGCAATACTTTTGATCGTTTTTACAACATAAAAATCCTACCCGAGATTGGCTCGCAACAAAACAGAAAAATATTTTGGCAAATCGACTTACTACTTGATGATTTTTTGTATTCCAGAATTCCCAGATCCTTTTTACAGGTATCCTCCGCCAGGGATGAATTTTCTTCCAGTACTGCAACTTCCCTCTTCTTCTAGGATGTCCTCAGAGCCTGCAATGGTCCAGGGGGATGATCAGCGGAACCCAACAAACCACCGACTGCGATTCCTAGTACGAGTGGACCGTACCCTCGAGCCTCCAGGTTGAAAAAACCGCCTAAAAAACCTTCTGAGGAGGAACCGCGGCTTTTCTCTGCTCCTTTTCCGTCCTCTTCTTCCGATTCCAATCCAGGCCTTCGCTCGTCTTCTTCACGGCCTTTCCTATCCTCTTCCGCTTGTTTACCTTTTTCGGTGCAATTGCAGAATAGGGGCGTCACCTCTGTTTTGGCTGGAAAAAATTTTTTTTTCGGCAACAGACTATTAGAATCTTTAATTGGACAATAAATGAAGCGATTTGATAAGGATAAAGTTTTAAATTATTGTTACTTTTATCACTACGATGTCTCAAATATGGGTCTGTCACGATATGTGACGAAAGGACGCCCTTGGATTTCGAGATATGTATGTCACAAAAATAAAAAATAGATATGCAATGGTCACAAAAATAATGTTGAATAAACCCCTACACATTTCCAACGTCTTGTGGGGGCGGGAAGGCACCCCTTAGACTGGTCACAAAAATAATGTTGGTCAAATCCCTACCCCTTTCCAACGTCCCGTCTCCTCTTGTCTCAAGGGACCCATATTTGAAACATCGTAGTAACAAAAGTAACAATAATTTTAAACGTTTTCCTGATCAAATTGCTTCATTTATCGTTCAATTATATATTCCAATAGTTTGTTGCTGGAAAAAAAATTTGTCCAGCCAAAACAGAGGTGACGCCCCTATTTTGCAATCTAACCCCTTTTTCTTGACGACACAGTCGAAGGTGGGTCGATGAGTAGGAAGTAGCGGCCTTCTTATTTTCCTCTGGTCCTTCGTCCTTGGGTTGACCTTCACAAACGCAGATGTCCTGTCGGGCGGAGAACTCTCAGAATTTTCACTCAGTTTTTTAGTCACTTCACTCAGTTTTCCAGTCACTTTTCACTCAGTTTTCCAGTCACTTTTCACTCACGAAGGATTTGCGATATCCCACCGAGCTGTCACCAAAAAATATCCTGTAACACGCGGAGCTCAGTTTGGCGCGAAACTAGTTCAAAATTTGAATTCCGTAAATTTACTATTTGATTTGAAATTATCAAAATGAATTTAGATTAAATATTATTGAAGAAGAAATCCATCCACTGAAAAGGCTTCTTGGTCCGTTCCGCAATTAAGGGTTTGAAAACCCAACCCTTCGATGAGTGATCTTCTTTTCGCTGAAAACGGTAATTTAGGTGAAACTAACCTAATGAATCGAAACAATTGATTTTAGATTAGCAAAATAGCAAAATGAATTTATTCCATAATTTCAGATGTACAATTTTGACGAACGAAAAAACCGGACGCGTCCGAATACAAGTTCTGATCTCTAGAGCCTGACCCCTCGCGACTTCGTCGTTGGGAGGTTCGGTGCCGTCGCAGCGGTCCTTAGCTCCCCACTCCTTCATGCTCTCTCTCTCTCTCTCTCTCTTTCTCTAACAAATTACCTTTGCTCTCTATCTTGCTCTACATATCCCTACTCTAATTATGACTAATTCCTTCGCCGATATCGTAATACGTCTTCTCATGTGAAGAATGTTCGTGACTTCATAAGTTCACACTTCACCGGATTTAACGATAAAGTCCATGCACACAAATTGTTTATATTTCAGTTTCGTAGAACCGACCACCCGGAGATCTTAACCGACTATATGAAAGACAAAACAGTTCTCTGCTCGGTCCAGATTAACGACTTTCTGTCGCCAATCTGATAATTAACATAAGATTTGTATTTCCTGTTGTCAAAGTATTCTATGTCTAAAGGATCATAATCATAATTTGGTTATTTTAAATATACTCTACTTAAGAATTGCATGACTATTCTAGTATATACATTTCATTCGCTCGCAGGAAATGATTATCGCTTAAACCATTCTCATGCCGATTTGCCCTGAAATGTAGCTTGCCAATCTTTTTACTTTTCGCTCGAATATTTCAAATCGAAACCGCGCATTCTACAAAAGCGATGGTGCTGTTCCTAGCGGATTAAATGCAAATTTCTGCGCTCGTTACATCCTGTTTATGCTACCTCCACCTACCTTCTGGAAGCTTCCAATTTTTCTATTTATCGTTTTTAAAATTCCAATTGTTTTTAATATTTTCATTTTCTGACCAACTGATGAATTTTTATTTAACTTTTGTATTTTGTTCAACAATCTAATATTTCAAGATCCTATTCCAATCCATTCATGAATTAATACTACTGAGGACTTTTCATTTAAGTTCTTGTAAGCTGACTCCATAAATGAATTAGTTTTTTATAGAAGTTAAAATCCATGATTCCTGTTTTTGTCTTGTTGATTCTAGCGAAGTCCATTGCACTGATGATTTTCAATATAGGATACCTCACAATACAAAACTATATTGAAAATATTGTTTTCCTTTAAAAGTTTATGTAAAGTATGTTTCTGGATTCACACTTTTCAAGATTCACTAATAAAAAATTTATTTAAGTTTAGCGACACTTGAGCATTGATGTTTGAATAAGAAAGAGTAAAGAATGATCCGACTTTATATAAAACTCTTCTGTTATGCATATACAGGGTGTCCACGCCAGGGCTTACCAAAAAGTATGCAACACGCTATACACGACCATTAGAATAGCATTGGAGTGTCAGACGGGTTGCATACTTCGGTAAGCCCTGGCGTGGACACCCTGTATATAAGCTGATGTTCAACTGAAAAGACCAAGGGCTGTGCGGGTTTTATACAGCTCTCCCTAATAGCAAAGTCTGCCTTGTATGACAAAGGCCAGAGTCTGGCTCAGCATCTGCTGCCTCTAGTCGACCAGACTGGCGGGAGAAAAGATCAGACCAGACGAAAAAGAGAATCTGGTAGATAAAGGAACCAGATTCTGGTATTTAGTTTAAACACTAGTAATTAATGTAGAATATAAATAATGAAATTGAAAATCTAGCAATCGGCGGAAATTTGAACGATTCACAAGTATGAAAAAACATGCAAGCATGCAAGCTTATACGACAACAGGTTATGTTTTTAATAGTTCAGTGTGTCTTCTAGAATGTTGTGACGTCTCCGCAGTATATTCTCCCAGAAAGGGCTGGAATATAGTGTAAAATTATTACAGAAACCTATTTAGTACCATTTAACGTTATTTTAATTTCGTCTGGTGTATATCATGAGCAGTCTGGATCAGAATCTGCTATACCAGACTCTGGTGCCAGAACAGCACGCCAAAGCGGAACCAGCCGGGCTCCAGGCTGCAAACATATTCTTCCTTTTCTGGCGCCCAGCTTTCACCAGTTTACAGTTATCTTGCTACTAAGGCTGATGTTGTTATTGTTATACATTCTTTAAGATAATAATCACAATTTCTTAGAATTGTTCATGATAAAAAACGGTTCTTTCCTAATGATTATAATATAATATGACACCTTTGTTTATGTTAAAAAATCCTGGTACAGTTATAATAGCACGGCATTATAATATAAGCGGCATTGGTTAAAGGGATGATGGGCTTGAATATGAGACGCACATCACCGACTTCCGCGATTTGCGTGACGTGTAGAAGCGAAACTTGTTCGAACTTGCATAAAAAGCATGTAACATTGCGGCATTTTCTCAGTAATACATGTAACATGACACCATTTTGAAAATAATTCTCTGAATTCTATGTAACTTGATACGATTTTTTACATTGAATTCCTTAATACCTATAAAATATCACATAAGAAACGGGGGTCTCTTTCTTTTGTAGCTCATATCAAAGGGCGATATTTTTCTCAGTAATACATGTTACATGACACCACTTTAAAAACAATTCTTTGAATTCTATATAACTTGATACCATGGTTTTTATATTACATTCCTTAGTACCTATACAATATGACATATGAAAGGGGGGGGGGGGGGGTAATGTTTCTTTCATGGCTAATATCAAAGGGTGATACTATGACTCACTCCCTTGGTATTTTCTTATGACGTAAGCTACGCATGACACATCATCCCTCTCCATACGCAATCACACATACACACAAATACAAACTCATCCTCACACGGACATGTGTTACAACCTAACCTAGTTCAAATTCCTTTATCGCTTTTTATCAACCCTTTCCTGTTGTTTCGCTGAAGTTGTGGAGGCGTCCAAACTGACATCTCTTGAATAACTCTCAAGATGTTTATTATTTCCACTTAAATTCCACTAATAGAATTTAAGCTTTTTGTGGGATTTCGCGTATTCAATTCCCCTCATCCAAGGGGGTATAAGCTTTTGGCTCCTTTGGTGGAACCTCCTTCTTGTATATAAAGCGAAATATTTTCTTATATTTCTTGATTACGACACAAAATCGAAATTTATTGTGGGGTGGATTGGCCTTTCAGGTAATAATGTTAAACTCAACTCAGTTTTGTTTCACAAAATTTTTAATCACCTTTATTTTGCAACCCCCCGCATTAATTTTTTCCCTTAATTGAGAGCGACATGTATATCCATAATTTACTATATTAGGAACAATACAGACTTACCGCTTTAGATGTTCATTCTTTCACAATTAAACTACCGAAAGAGAGGAA
>CAKNXH010059395.1:22796-65909 GCA_932178445.1 Andricus quercusramuli | reverse complement strand
AGGATCATGGGCGTGGACCAGGGGGGAAGTAAGAAAAAGAATTAATTAAACTCTACCTTACAGCGTTAAATGTAGAACATGTGTGTAGGTAGGCTTGTGTGAAAGTTTGCAACACGTATTTATTTTTTTTACTATTCCCACTGTAGCAGATTTTGCTAACCAGTTAGTAATTCGGTGCGCACGGTCCCTGCGCATCATTTCACTACAGCACTTTATAAATACTGTTATCTTCTACAGATATTAATCCAACAAATTTACTATTTTCTCCTACCAAAATTAGTAAATAGTGCAGACTTGCAATTTTACTACAGAGGTTAATAAATACTTCAAATGTCTTTTACAATAAATGCAATTGTTTTAACTTTTATTCCAATATATTTTATAATTCTTTAAGTAGCTACGAGTTACTATTGAGGTTAGTAAATATTATTAAAATTTGCTTTTTGCCTCTCATTGCAAAGTTCAGATAGTGAAATCTAGTGTGATTTTTAACAAGAAATACAAACAAGGGTTTCTCAGTGTACCAATCCTGTCGTTGGTTTGAGATAGTGTTACATCAAACACATCAATACGTGCAGTTAATGAATCCACAGACTGCTTAACCGGTTTAAAATCTTCTTGTGTGTCTAATCTTAGATTTTCAAGCATAGTGTCCAGCGTTTCTACAGTCATTGCAGTGGGACAAAAGCGGCATTTGCATTGTTTTCCATTCGCAGATGGAGCAGGAGTTTGATTATTATTATGCATTTTATGAGGTCAATATTTCTATATGGGTTAGTGTAGTTCATCCAGGTTTCACTAAGTAGTATCAGCCAAAGTTATTCATTTGGGGAGTTCAATCACGGTTGCTTATTGGGCTCTCATCGCAATTAGCAATCAATAGGCATGAGTCACTATTCCATTTAGACATTTAGTTTATAATTTTCAAATAATTTCTTGCTTTTACCGTGAAATAATTGCACTAAAACAATTCCTCTAAGATTTTCACCTTAGAGAACAACAAGCAATATATTTTATGCCCATATCTCACTCGCCTACAATATATAATCAGAATGAAACTCACTATGTCAAACCACTCAACTACACGACACAAGCTTCTCACCAAATGTCAAACAATCTCTTTTAAAACTAAAATTCACATTTGTGTGACCAACTTCAGAAAGAAAAATTATGTTACATCAACTCGAACATTCGAATGAACAACCCAGCACTATAGGGCATCTAAATAATCCTCGTAGACCTTATATTTTCACCTATAACGACGAGCTTTATTTAGACCGACCGTTCCATACGCCATCTTGATACAAATTCTCCCTTATTGGTGCTTGACCCTACATGTCAATGTAATGCTTCGCCAAGTGTGTTGCTTTCAGTTGGTCTTCCCTCGTTGAGGCGTTTTTCCTTCTTAATAAATCCTGCAATTCCCGTTTCTGATCACCCGATAACTCCACTTGGCCGCAACATTTTTGTCCGGAATTTACCCATGTTTTGAGCAGATCCACTCGACCGTTATTACCTTGCATCCAAATCTCTTCAAAGCGTGAAGCAAACACCATATTAAAGTCGGAGTGCGCATCAAGACCCAGAACTCTGTATCTAAATCGTTCCTAATAAGTGTTCATGCAAGGTATCGACCGAGAACGAGTTAATGGTAACTCTGAAGTATACCCTACCACGTGCTAACTTGGTATGAAGGATTTCGACCATCAGCTCATCAACACGAACAGAACTCTCAGGATCTGGAAATTTTTGTATATACCCCTGATTGATATCCGGAGATGATAAGGATGTCTTTCTCAAAACAGAATCCTCGAAAATGAAAATGGTACCGTTCGCCGTTTCCTGCTTCAAATCGGAAAAAGTACCCACAAGAAACGGTGAAGAACTATCCTTCCCACGAAATCCGAAAAAAAAAATTTTAAAGTGCATGCTTCAAAACTCGAACTAGTGATTTCTCGTTTATCAGTCCACAGTGTCCCCACTATGGCACGGGACAATTTAATGAACATTCAAAATAAATTCTGCATGCCCCGCACGCTGGTTTTCCTGTTACGGATTGAATTGTATGAACCAACACTTGCTGAAATTCGCCGTGACGAATGGAGACGAATTCAAGTGTGTATTTTACTCTTACGAATTCAGACGCATTGACCAATGTTGAAGCGTTTGCGTGTTGAGGCATTGAAGTGCATTCGCTGACTTCGAAATTTTGCAAGAGCAATGTCTGTTGCTTGGCGCTAGGCGCCTGTGGAGACGCCACTGTGTAAAACACAAGGGATACGCTTTAAGTTTAAAACAGGAATTTCATTATTATTATTGATAAAAATTTTTATATATTTCCAAATAAACGAATAATTCAAAGGGGTTTTATTTAGAGTAGCTCAAAAGCAGAGGAATTATTGTGGGGATGGACCCTGAGCAAGGTTAAAAGAACGATACAATTATTTAGTGTTTTACCAATATCTAAAATTCAATCATTCATTGATTCAAAAGAAAATTAATGATGACTAGCATATGGCAAAGGTTTGAGAACTACATAACAAAAAGGAAAATTGTGAATCATCTGACATTATCAAATTTACGGAGACAGGGAAAGAGAGAAGAAAGAAGCATTACCAACTAGAGCTTTACTCGATAACCAAAAAAAAAGTTTTATTAATCCTTCAATTCCTTATTTTCCACAAAAGGGTTCCACAAATACTTGACAGTGAGATTGCGCACGTAATCTGGTCGTTCCAGATCTCCAACGCGTCTTTCCTTCCTCTCAAGTTGTAGAATTCGCCCAGAAGGACATTGGCGCGCTATCTGGCGTCAAGTCTGTTGAACTTCGCAGTATTCAGGTGGTAAGAGATATAGTTCATGTGCTCGGGTAATAAAGGATCTAGCTCACCGAGCGAGTGACTTGAGTATTAGCAAATTGTTCTTGATAGTGAAAGATTGTTAAAAAGTTGAGTCAACAATCTTGGTTATAAGGTTAATCCCGTAACATTTTGTAGAAGCAGACCAAACCATCCGGAGGTGAGTGAAAATCGTGTGGCGCAGAGACTGAATAGAGTAGAGTTGGATTTCTTCGTATCAGGTTAAGAATTCCCTGGAGCTGTCAATGAGTAATTGAGAAAGCTAAACTCGAGGAGTGCAAATACTCCCCCCCCCCTCTCTCTCCTCTCTCATGTGACACAATCCATGAAATAGTTACATTCAAAAATAATTCCTTCTTAAAAATATAAACCCTATCACATGTTAAAAGAAATGATAACAAGAGAAAATGAAGATTGATAAGTAATTATAAGAATAAATTCTCAAAGTGAAATTAAAAAATGAGCAATCAAATAAACATAATACACCGTAACCTAGTCGTGCAGAATTGTACCTCTCCCAGACAGGTAATACGGGGAGTCAACTTTAGCGGATACCTGCAATCCAATCTCGACCAAACCCCTGCTCTCCAACATTTAATAGTTCAATTTAGCATTGCTAACAATTCCTTAATTGCTAATAGTTCCTTCTCCCTTCGTTGTGCTCATTTGGATTTATTATCAGCGAAAATCAACTTAAAACTACGGCAAAATGACTCATAAGCTTCGTCAAACTAGCGGGACTAGGAGTTCAATTAGATCCCCTGGGGTCGGCTGTTGCTTTGTTGAGCTTCTCGCGAAGTCTTCTACTGCTTTTAATGATACGAGAAGCTTCTTCCCCTTCTTCACCCTGTCCGTCTTTAGTTTTGGTTTCTTTCCGGTTGACCCTTGGTCTTTCACGGCGGGCAGTTTTATTTTGGTTTGGGAAATAGGATCAAAGCGCTAGGTAGGTTCTTTTCGGAAGTCGATCTCGCCTCTTGAGTTCAGTTTCGGGCTTGGATTGCTCGACAACAACGGAAAAACTTTTTCCGGCACTACGGAGGACGCGGCCATTGTTGATAGCTGGCCCACTTGAAACAGGGAGGTCACCTGGTTTGTTGCGCTTGGTTGTCTATCCACTGGGTCTTCCTCTTTTTCTGGGTTATTCTGTCCCCCTAGGGAGGGCAACGTCTCTTTGAAAAAGGGGATCAAGACAATCTAACCCACGAGGTGGCGAGGCTCGACCCCTTGGGTTCATGTGAACCTCTGGAGGACCGGCTTGTCCTTGGTGTGTTGATGTGGAGTTCTTCGTCCTGTCCTCTTCAGGACTATTGTCGTCGACTCCCAGAACTTCGGGACCCTCTACCTCGTCCCTACTGGAACGAAAGAGAGGCAAGTTCACCGCAGATTCATCGAAAGACCAATAATGTTCCAAATCCTCCACATTAACCTTTTCTTTATTTCCTGTCGTACCCTTTATTACACAAACAACCGGAGAGAGGACTTCTATAACCTCAAATGGACCGCCGTACCTTAAAGCTAATTTCTTTGTAATGAAATCTGGCGCGGAAGATAAAACATATGTTTTACGCTAAACGATGTCCCTCACTTTATAACGGATATCTCGTCTCCTACGATTAGCGTCAGCCTGGCGATCTGATGCTATTTCTGAATGTAAACAAGACCTCAGGGATTCCCCACCTGAAAACTAAGCAATTTTTGAAATCCTTCTGTACATTGACACCATTAGCAGTTATTAGTGCTGCGCACTCTATTCACTTTGTAGGCATGTCCTAGAATATCAGTAAATAACGATAATGAATACAGCTAGGTAGAATAGGACCCATTATGTTAGCTGATACGATCAATATGGTTGTTCTTTAGCTCGTTTTTTAATTATTCTTACCAGACCAACCTGCTTGGCCTTGAGTTGTTGGCAAGTAGAACAGGATCGGTCACAAGTAGCCTCATCCCTGAACATCCCCGGCCAATTATATAAGAGAGCCATACGGGCATGCGTCTTTTCCACTGCAAAATGACCAGAAGTAGCTGCATCGTGCGCCTCCTGCAAAGCTTTTCTCCTCAACTCTGTAGGCAAAACAATTTTCCAGGCCTCGAGGTCTGGTGGAAGTGGATCAACAAAAGTGTTCGGCTGATGACAGTACAGATGTCCACCCTTCACTTTCCAGTCCGAAAAATGCCAACCCTCCTATTCTACCAGTTGGGTCCTTCAAGACGTACAACCAACGGAGGCTACTTTAACATTTCGAAAAACTTTTGCTGCTCTTCGCCCTATGGGGACGGCGACTGACACTTGTGGCCGCTAGGGCCGCTAGTGCGTGTGGAGATACACAAGATGACGGTTCCAACGGTGGTCACGTCTGCTATTCGAATTATATGAGTCCTTCCTAACGCAGCGTTGAGGTGTTAGCTTGATGCACTATTTTAGAAATGCTAGGTGTACATGCGGCAATTCGGTGTAAAAATAAAGAAGCAACTCTCTTTCCAAACAACAAATAACTAAGGAAACTGTGGATAATGCCTTGTGCCTGCGTACAACGTACATCTCCACTCACGGTGCTGCCCTTCAAGCTGAGCTTGACAAATCGCCGTCCCTATACGAACCTACAACTTTTCTCTAGTAGACTAAATAATGTTTTGGCTATAGTAGCAAGGTCCTTGATGAACCTCCGATACCAGGAAACCATTACCAGAAATCGCCTAAACTTTTTCAAGGTATTTGGAACCAGGTAATTGGTCACTGGCTCTACCTTGCCTGGGTTAGCATGAAAGCCTGACTGGTTGACCGAGTATCCGAGGTATTTAACTTCCTCGCAACCAAGCTCGCTCTTTTGCCGACTTATCGTAAGGCCGCCTAACAGCTTTCTGTGCATCACTTGAAGCAGCAGCCGTGGGCGGCTGTGATTGAATATTTGAGAGACTCAGCAGATTAAAAACCCCTGGTAGAGACGTAGAGCTTCGTTGTCCAGCCAGAGTATTTCCGGGCATACTACAACCCTTTGGGTTCGGAAATAACGACGGGGGTGAAAAATTCTTGCGAAAAGGCATTCCCCTCAACATTGACCATAGGTAACAGAGCGGCAATCCTGACGGGAAATTTGAAAGAGCGCAGGTATTGACGGCTTGTCTTTGCTAAGGAGATTGTTCCCTCTTCTTTTCATTACGGTTCCGTTCACGGTTTTCGAGCTAACTAACACCCTGGAAGTTTTGCTGGTCAGTAGGGTTGCTAGATAATTGGGTGGTTGGACCAGAGAGGGCTGCCACTGGTTCGTTGGTAATCGCAGCTACTGATTTAACTGACGAATGATTAGATACGCAAGCAAATTCTGGTAGCGAGCTACCATTCGCTGATGAAGCTGGTACGCAATAATTATCCATACCATTATAGCTGACTCAAAGAGTTCCCCCCTCATTTCGAATTGTTCAAAATCTGGAAAATCGCTGCGAGGTATGGCCTGCCTATACCGTGGATGTAAGTTGGAATAAGCCTGCTCAAGTTGTTCCACGATACATATTGGTAACTGAAAGAACTCAAGTAACGAGCTTATATTTTGTAAATAATCTGTTATGGGTTTGTTCCTTTTTTCAACTTTATCTTTGGGTTTGAGTTGGATATTAACTCCCCGTACCTTCGCCTACATTTTATGACAAAACCGCTCCAATCTAAAAATTTATTTTCATTTACTCATAGCCTGAACCATGTTGAAGCATCGTGAGTAATGAGGCTGGGCATTGCCACCAATATCTGACCATCACTCAAACCACTATTCAATTGGCATTTCCCTAGTCTTTTCAAAAATTCTTCCGCGCTATTTTCCCTTGATTCATTGAGGAAAAGGTTCCATGTACGGACCACTTCCAAAACCTTTGGGCCACGCATACCCATCTGACTAAAACTCATGGTGGGGTGAGTAGAAACATTAAAAGGCTCATTTTCCTGTACTTAGAGCATTTAATTTGAATAATTAGAAAAACACAATATATATGTATAAAGATCTGTGTATGTATGAGTCAGATATACTTTGTTCACGTGCGACAGCTATAACTGTGATTTTATATAAATACTTGTTCCCAAACTTCATATTTCCATACGACTTTATACCGTTGACTTGGCATGATGAAGCCAAAAATAAAATTTTAAAAATCGAAAATTTTAAAAATCGAAAATTTTAAAAACGAAACGTCGCTTTTGAAAAAAAAGAAAAATTTGAGTTTTTTTCTTTACATCCAACTCATTTAGCCCTACAAGATCCAAAAAGTACTTAAAATGACTTTAACATGGAAGGCGATAAAGATTATTCAAGGATGAATTAAAAGGGTTGGTTTGATAGGGTCAAAGGGGTGTTTCCGGATGACAAACCCCTTCTCCAAGAACTATAGAATTAACATGTCCCTCAACCTGAAATGATTGTATTTTTATGAAAACACCTATTCTGTAATTTAGTGCTAATTTAGTGCTAAATAATGCCCGAATGAGAAATTTAGTGCCTTCTCATATTCATAAAGAACGTGTGGTGCAGCTACCTGGAAGTCAAGCTGCCAGCACCACACTCATATTACAAGAACGAGAACATGAATCGATTCAATTCTTTTACAGGAATTGAGTGCTAATTCAGAACTAATTAATGCCCAAAGAACAAATTTGTTGCTTTGCAATTTTTGTAAAAAACCTGTGGTGCTGCGAGCTGTAAATCAAGCTACCAGCACCACACTGATATCACAGGAAAGGAGAACATTAATTGATTTTATTCTTTCACACGAATGTAGTGCTAATTTAGTGCTAATTAATGCCCAAAGAACACATTTTTTGCTTTGAAATTTTTATAAAAAACCTATGGTGCTGCTAGCTGGAACAGAAGCTACCAGCACCACAATCATATCACAGGAAAGGACAACATTAATTGATTTTATTCTTTCACACGAATTTGGTGCTAATTGCGTGCTAATTAATGTCGCAAGAACAAATTTGTTGCTTTGCAATTTTTATTTAAAAAAAGCTGTGGTGCTGCTAGCTGGAAGTCAAGCTGCCAGCACCACACTCACATCACAGGAACGAGAACATAAATCGATGGTATTCTTTTACTCGAATGTAGTGATAATTTAGTGCTTATTTTTGTCCAAATAACAAATTTGTTGCTTTGCAATTTTGATTTTTGAAAAACCTGTGGTGCTGCTAGCTGGAAGTCAACCTAACAGCATCACACCGAGGGGTCGACCACTCTGATTTTTCGTGTACCAGGTATATATTCCCTAAAGAATATTCGAAAATATACAGAGTATATCGAAATGTTAGGGAATACAAAGAATATGAAGAATATGGGAATATGTAGGAATATGAGGGAATATGTAGGAATGTGTAGGAATATGAGGGAATATTTGGGAATGTAAGAAAATATTTCGGAATATATTTAAATTATGTATATTAAATTACATACTTTCTCACCCTCTCCCTCAAAACACCATATTTTTTGCTTTATTCACCTTAATTTTAAAGCCCATGTTCTTCAGGCTAATATTCAGTTTGCTCAACATTCTTTGCAAAATTTCAATTAACTCTGCTATTACAACCTTATCATCTGCAAACGCTAACCCACGTACCCTTATTGTCCCGTGATCCACAAATAATCATAAATTACGGAATTATAATGAATGAATAAACAAATAAATAAGAATTTATCCACAATTCACGTAAGATGTTTCTCTGAAATTTTCACCCCCCCCCCCCCCCCCTTATGTAAGATACCGTGAGATTTGCTGTCCCCTCCCTCCTCTTCAAATCTTGCTAAGATTTTATAAAATTAGGGAACGAAATTACGTATAAAATGTTGCATAGTCCGACACACTTTGTGTATACTATTACTATTATTCTTTAGTCTATAAATGATCGAAATTCCTATTTATTTTTCGCAGACTTCACAGACGTTTCCCTTCTTTCGGTTTATATTTAAATGCGAGCTGAATTATCAGGACCCAATAAGAAAACCCAACTATTTTTGGCTGAAAGTTCATTGAGTCTTTTTGGCTTGAAAATTATACAATTTGATTAAAATTTGTATCCTTCTTGACTAAAAAATTTTTCTTTTGTTAAAAATTCAACTATTTTGTGGATCATTCACCTTTTTAGTTTGAAAATTCTTCTCTTTTTGTAGAAATTTGTTCTGTTTTAGTTCAAAATTTAACTATCTTGTTGAAAATTCGTTTTTCTGACCAAATTTTTTTTCCCTGAGAATTCGACTATTACATTTTTGGCGAAACATTTATTCTTATTAATTAGAAGATGTTGATATTTTTGTTATACTGGTCCAAAAAAATTTTATTAGAGAAACTTCAACGTTTCGCCCTTCGATGAAGCGTATAAAATCACACTGTATAAAAAACGAAGTAAAATTTTTTTCTTATGTAAATTCTTTACCATCTTAATGAATCATGTCAATATGAAGAAAAATTCCGGAGTGAAGTAAGATCCTGGAGCAAGTCATTTTAGCCGACTTTTTATTTAAAATTATAAAAAAATTGTCTAAGAACTGATGCAGTAGATGTTTGGAAATATACAAAATAAAAATGAAATTACTTGCATACTGTATTGGTGTTAGATTACACACAAACACAAACACAATGGTTCTTTACACAATCTTTTGTAATATCCTGTGATGTTAAGGGTATTGAGAAAACCAACACTTATCTTGGCGGGAAACACTAATTGAAGTTATTTATTTAAAAATCAGTCAATATTTAAATTCCTTATGAAAAACTGCACATAAAACTTAATACTTAATAGTCTATAATAGTTCTATTCATTTTAAATTAAAACTTCCCGGAGTTCCCAGAACGATCCGGCGCGGTGCTCACTAGGACGCTCACTGGCGAAAATTGGGCGCTAATCACCACACTCACATACACCAAAACACACATACATAATTACACAACAAGTACCCAACTGAATTGTACAGAAGACAGACACACTCTTAACATACCGCCCGCCTCGTGGTGTTAGAACAGCACGAAAGAAATTAAAATCAGATTATTAATTTCTAAAAGATTGCAAGAATTGACAACGAAGTAACAAGAAAAAAAAAACAATTCTTGCCGCCCGCCGTGAAAACGATCACAAATTGCCGATTTTATTATTAGAAAAACAAATTGGCCGCCCGCCATGACAAATACTCTCATATAAGAAAAAATGTCATGCTGATAAGACAGAGCATTAGAAAGAACGTAAACATTATAAAAATGGTAAAAGTGTTGAAAATACAATATTAACAATTTTAGAATACATAGAATTATTAAACATTAATATTAAACTTCGTAGCTTCAAGAGTTCTCAAAAACAGTCACACTATAAAGACAGCATTTTTGACCGAAGATATAGGCAACAAGCAAATTTTTTAGATCGAGCGGTCGAATTCTGAGACAGCAGTTTTAACTCTAACCGTACGAACACAATTATCTTTTCCCTCATAGCACCTAATGATGCGACCCAATGTCCATTTTGAAGGCGGGAGAGCATCATGTTTAATTAATACCATATCTCCAACGTTAATGTTGGGCCGCTCCTGATTCCATTTATAGCGCTGTTGTAAGGAATGCAAATATTCTACGTTCCACCTTCGCCAAAACATTTCCGCGATGCGTTGCACGATCTGCCACCTAGTCAAGCGATTTTCTGGAACGAGTTCCACCGAAGGCTCAGGAGCACCAGTTAGAGGGGCACCTATCAAAAAATGACCTGGTGTCAGATACGAGAAATCATCAGAGTCATCAGAAAGAGGGCCTATTGGACGCGAGTTCAGACAGGATTCTATTCTAGCTAGGGTCGTAGTAAATTCCTCGAAAGTTAAGGTATGTGAACCCACACATCTTCGAAAATGATGCTTCAGACTTTTAACGCCTGCTTCCCAGAGTCCCCCAAAATTAGGTGCTGCAAGTGGAATAAAGTGCCAGGTCGTTCCTTCCACTGAAAAAAGGTTGATCAAATCAACATCTTTTCTAAGTTGAGAAATATTGTGTCTCAACTCTCGATTGGCACCTTGAAAAGTAGTACCATTGTCGCTATATAAATGTGAGGGTTTTCCTCTACGAGCGATGAAGCGTTGATAGGCTGCTAAAAAGCCTTAAGAACGTAAAACACTCGAACCATCCAGAAATGGGTTCAAGGTCTTCAACGGTGAACCTGAAGGAATCACCTTTCCCTTTTTTAGAGCATGTATCTCAGCATCAAAGGCACTACTTAGCACTTGTTGGATCCACCATAAAGAGGCTTTATTAATCTCCGAAGCAGATAGAGCAAGGAACTTCGGGAGATCCTCATCTTCTGTCAACTTTCCGAACTTTCGAAGAAGAGCATCAATAAAACGACGACAATAGGCCGTAACTCTAATCAACTTTGGCAACAATCGGCAGGATTGTCCTCTGTAGAAACATGTCTTCACCTTGCTAGTGGAATACACTTTAGAATTTGCGCAACTCTATTGGACACAAATGTGCGCCTAGAAGAAGGATTTTTGCTGAGCCAGGCCAATACCACCGTAGAATCTTTGTGGTAATATAATGGTAAATTTTCAAATCCCATTGTAGTAATCAAAAAACGCAATGCCTTGGCTAGCAATTGAGCACCACAAAGTTCAAGTCGTGGGATACTCACAGGCAATAGAGGAGCTACTTTAGACTTGGAATATAATAAAGTAACTATCGCATCGTCATCTTCTCGAAGAATACGTAAATATACCACAGCGGAATACGCTTTGGCCGAAGCGTCAGCAAACCCGTGAAGCTCATAACCTAAGCTTGATCTCGTTTGATCAGTCCATCTTGGGATCTGAATCTTTTCTAACTTTGACAGGCTAGTATAATAACTATTCCAACGATCTAATAAATCCTCAGGCAGACTCTCGTCCCAATCAAACTTGCGAAACCAAAGTTCCTGCATTATTCTTTTAGCTACAACAATAACCGGTGAGAGCCACCCTTAAGGATCATAAAGTTTTGCGATGACAGAAAGAATTTGTCGTTTAGTAGGTAGTTCGATGGGTCGCGCATCGATCTGAATTCGAAAACTATCGGAAGTTGGATCCCAATGTAGACCTAAAACTTTTAACTGAATGTCCTCCCCAGAAAAAAATTCAAGAGCTCTTTCATGATTGCCTGAAGGACAATCGAGTAGCAATTGTTCATCATAAGAGGCCCATTTTCGTAAATGAAAACCTCCTCGAGCCAGCAATTGAGTGACTTGAGATCTTAGTTCTTTAGCTTCCTCCAATTCGTCAGCGCCAAATAACACGTCATTGACACAAATGTTATTTTCGAGTATAGCCTTAGCTTGTAGAAAGTCAGACTCTTCATCTTTAGCTAATTGCTTGATGATTCGGTTCGCAAGATAGGGTGTACAAGCTGTTCCGTAAGTTACGGTAGTCAATCAGCAGACTTCCAACTTAGCTTCCGGAGAATACCAAAAAATGCGCTGATAATTACGATCACGCGGATCAACCATAATTTGCCGAAACATTTTTTCTATGTCGGCTACGTAAACCAAGCGGTGTTCGCGCCATCGCAATATAATAGAAACTAAATCAGTTAGCAATTTCGGTCCCGTATGTAAATGAGAATTCAAGGAAGTGCCGTTCGCCGTGAGGCTTGAAGTGTTGAAGACTACTCGCAGATGAGTAGTAGAACTACCCTCCTTGATGACAGCAATCGAATCATGTACCGACCAGACGGCAATCGTCAATGGGAGGACAAAAAATGTTCTTCACAGCGAACTTCATCTTCAGTTAAAGAAGATTCGGAAGGCGGTTCTTCCAACTCCCAAAAACGTGCCATGTCCTCATGCAGCACCTCAGTAGTAATATTAGAATGAGCTGTAATAGTCCCATGAGAGGATAACTGCTGGATTGGACCAGATAGAATCCAACCAAATATAGTATTCTGAGCGGTTAATGAGCCTAATGTTCCCTGGATTAATCCCGGCAATAAACAAAGTCCGAATTTATTAGCCCCTAAAATCATATCAATTCGTGTGTTCGCATTCTCCAAAATCAACTTTATATCAGCGTATTATTTTTGTCTTAATTTGTTCAAATTTGTGCCACCAAATCCAACCCCTAAAAACTACCTCCTATGCGGCAAACAATATGGCGGGACCAGCGAAATGTTTCGCTGGCCCCGATATTATCCAAAATTAACTTTATATGAGCGTATTATTTTCGTCTCAATTTGTTCAAATTTGTGTAACCAACTTCGACCCCTAAAAACTATCCCCTATACGGCAAACACTATGGTGCTGCCAGCGAAACGCTTCGCTGGCCCCGACATTATCCACAATCAACTTTATATCAGCGTATTATTCCCGTCTTAATTTGTTCAAATTTGTACAACCAAATCCAACCCCTAATAACTACCCCAATACGGCAAACAATATGGCGGGGTACAATATTTCGCTGGCCCCGACATTATCCAAAATTAACTTTATATGAGCGTATTATATTCGTCTTAATTTGTTCCAATTTGTGCAACCAAATCCAACTCCTAAAAACTACCCCCTATGCGGCAAACACTATGGCGGGGCCAGCGAAACGTTTGGCTGACCCCGAAATTATCAAAAATTAACTTTATATGAGCGTATTATTTCCGCCTTCATTTGTTCAAATTTGTGCAACCAACTTCAACCCCTAAAAACTACCCCTTTTGCGGCAAACATTATGGCGGGGCCAGGGAAACGTTTCGCTGGCACCGATATTGTCAAAAATCAACTCTATATGAGCGTATTACTTTGTCTTAATTTGTTCAAATTTGTGCAAGCAACTCCAGCCCCTAAAAACTATCCCTTATGTAACAAATACTTTGGCGGGGCCAGAGAAACGTTTCGCTGGCCCCGACATTATCCAAAATCAACTTTATATGTGCTTATTATTTCCGTCATCATTTATTCAAATTTGTGCAAGCAACTCCAGCCCCTAAAAACTACCCCTTATGTAACAAATACTTTGGCGGGTCCAGAGAAACGTTTCGCTGGCCCCGACATTATCCAAAATCAACTTTATATAAGCGTATTATTTTCATCCTGATTTGTTCAAATTTGTGCAACCAAATACAACCCCTAAAAACTACCCCCCATGAGGCCAACACTATGGCGTAGCAGGCGAAACGTTCCGCTGGCCCCGACATTATCCAAAATCAACTTTATATCAGCGTATAATTTTCGTCTTAATTTTTTCAAATTTGTGCAACCAAATCTAACCCTTAAAAACTACCCCCTATGTAACAAATACTTTGTCGGTGCCAGCGAAATGTTTCGCTGACCCGGACCTTATTCAAAATCAACTTTATATGAGCGTATTATTTTCGTCTCAATTTGTTCAAATTTGTGCAACTGAATCAAACCCTAAAAACTACCCCCAATGCGGCAAACAATATGGCGGGGCCAGGGAAACGTTTCGCTGGCACCGATATTGACAAAAATATGTGCGTATTATTTCCGTCATCATTTGTTCAAATTTGTGCAACCAAATAAAACACCTAAAAACTACCCCCTATGCGGCATATACGCTTGTATAAAGTTAATTTTGGATAATGTCGAGGCCAGCGAAATGTTTCTCTGGCCCCGCCAAAGTATTTGTTACAGAAGGGGTAGTTTTTAGAGGCTGGAGTTGCATGCACAAATTTGAACAAATGATGACGGAAATAATACGCACATATTTTTGACAATATCGGTACCAGCGAAACGTTTCCCTTGCCCCGCTATATTATTTGCCGCATTGGGGGTAGTTTTTAGGGGTTGTATTTGGTTGCACAAATTTGAACAAATGAAGGCGGAAATAATACGCTCATATAAAGTTGATTTTTGACAATATCGGTGCCAGCGAAACGTTTCCCTGGCCCCACGATAACGTTTGCCGCAATAGGGGTAGTTTTTAGGGGTTGAAGTTGGTTGTACAAATTCGAACAAATTAACACGAAAATAATACGCTTGTATAAAGTTAATTTTGGATAATGTCGAGGCCAGCGAAATGTTTCGCTGGCGCCGTCATAGTGTTGGCCGCATAGGGGGTAGTTTTTGGGGGTTGGATTTGGTTGCACAAATTAAGACGAAAATAATACGCTCATATAAAGTTAATTTCGGATAATGTCGGGGCCAGCAAAACGTTTCGCTGGCTCCGCCATAGTGTTGACCGCATAGGGGGTAGTTTTTAGGGTTTGGTTTTGGTTGCACAAATTTGAACAAATTGGGACGAAAATAATTCGCTTATATAAAGTTGATTTTGGATAATGTAGGGGCCAGCGAAACGTTTCGCTGGCCCCGCCATAGTGTTGGCCGCATAGGGGGTAGTTTTTAGGGGTTGGTTTGTTTTGCACAAATTTGAACAAATTGAGACGTAAATAATACGCTCATATAAAGTTGATTTTGGATAATGTCGGGGCCAGCGAAACGTTTCGCTGGCCCCGCCAGTGTTTTTTTGAGTTATCTGGTACTTTCAGTGTTGCACAAATTCTAATTTTGGTTGAACAAATTTGAACAAATTCTGCACTAAATATTGGGCCCAGAAAAAGTTTAATATGCGTGGGTGGTGGGGCCAGCGAAATGGTCCTCTATTTTATTGCTGGTATAGATACAGACATACAGGATGTCTGTTTTGGCCATTCGATTCTTGTTGCTTATGAAGGCAGACGCGCAGGTGCGAGCGAGATGCGCCTGTTGTAAGCAAAACAAACCGAGTCGGGTAAATCATTCATACAAAAGATATTGCTTAACGTAAACGTTTTGAAGATAGTTGACTCAGGTAAATGTTTATAGAATTACACATTTCATATAATAGCAACACATATATTGGAGTTTTGTACCACAAATATGAATAAGTTGTATTTACCATATTTCAGCAAGTGCATTTCATACTCTTTTTGATTGAATTATACGTATTATATTATAAATATACTCGTAATTTTTTGGCCTACGATCGTATGGTTAAATCAGCGTCACCATTTCTATCAATGAGGATTCTTGAACTTGACGTTTTGGTGAAGATTGGAAAAAATAATCTATTTTTAATTGCGAATCAGCTCGTTTCTTATATTCTTGATTATTCGTGATTGCCGTTTTCAAAGCCCATTAGGAAAATTCAAAAATTATTATTTTTTTTTTAATTTCCCCTCAGTGGAATAAATATTTTTTTACTAGATTGGTAACCTTGCCTAACCTGGCTTGTGGCTTACTTTAGAGTTCAGATGGAATAACTAGAACTCAACCTAAAAGGGTCAATTAAATCATTGGGTCTCAAATAATCAAGTATTTTGACATTTTTATGTAGCCTAGAAACAAATCCTAAGAAGAGAAATCCTGATTTAGAATCTTTGTGAAAGAAATATTTTGAAATTGTCTTGATTCATATTTTCGTTATTAGCTGAAGACAATCACCACCTGCTCAGACAAAACATCTCTAGTAAAGAATTAAAAAAATTAATTATAAAAGAATATCAAATGGTAGATTAAGTCTCGGGCAGAAGAGAGATCCTTTCTTTAGTTACGTATTGTTTTCCAGTAATAACAAAGTAAACTATACGCAAAAAATTAACGAAAATCTATTTGTTTGAGATTATCTAGAACTTCTATGAGTAAACAAATGTAAAATCTGTTAGATGAAGAAGTGTAGTGCTATTTTGCTGCAAAAAGGTAACACAAAAATCTTAATTAGATGATATTGGAGCTGACAGTGAGCTGAAAGTGTGACAGTGTGACATTGACAGTGTGACAGTGTGACATATGCGGCGCGTCCCCAGGTGCCGTATAGGGGAATGCTCGCTAGATATAGAGGGTAGGGCGGAAATAAAATACTTCCCGCGGGCCAAACAGACCCCAAACTACATATGCTTTACCCGCTGACGAGGCAAGGAGCTGATGTGTGCTTGCACTGCCGATGTGTTAGCCGAAGCATGGGTTCGGATGCCAGCCCCTTCAGGCCTTGATCAGGGTGTGCGTGGTGCTGCAGAGGTCTGAATCTGCAGTGCCGCGGGCGAGTTCAAGTCCGTCATTGGTTCTCCGGAACTGGTTAAACGAAGGCTGGGCCCTAGGGAACTGGGGTAGGACTTAGGCCCGAGGGTAAACCCGTTCCCAACTATTCCGGCCCGCACCCCGACACACGATACGTTGATGAACTTCCCTGGAGAACCTCATCCCAAACCAAGTAGACTTGAGGAAAGCAGACACGAGCGTAGCAGAACATACGGCAACTTTCAAAACTAACATTAAGAAATCCGAACCCGCGATTTCATCTGCATAGAGACCGCGAAGGGCACGATGCCCTACAGAAGAACATCCAGGCTGAAGAGACGTCCTTAGAGGACATAATCAGTAAGATGTCTGAATGAACGTCGACAATGATAAAAGCTGCTTACAAGCAGCAGAACATCAGTACGATGGTTACCAACGGCAGTAAAAATATAGCTGATCAGATTCAAACGCTGAAGTGTAAGCGGGAGAATCAGAAAAAAGACATTGATGGTCTCGTTGGTCTGCTGATGAAGTGTGCAAAGAACCCTTGCAGGGGTATGAGCACGCCAGATCACACTCTAAAGAACAAGCGAGCTGCTACAAGCCCAGCCGAAACCCAATCATATACGCCGATAGAGGAGAAAAAGAAGGAGAATGCAGCTCTTCAGGATTGGAACTTGGTCAGGAGCAAGAAGGCCGAGAAAAAACCAATAACCAATATAGAGGAGACGAGACTCCTCAAAGAACGACAAACAGGAAGCACCAACGGAAACCCACCAGGAACTCAAGCCTCGAAGCAATGCCAATCAAGCCAGCGGAAGGAAAATCTTATGCAGAGGTACTGGAAGGCATTAAGTCCAAACGAGAGCCGGAAGTGACAGATACCTGTATCAGGTCAATCCGCCGGTTCAGAAATGAAGAGATCCTATTGGCGCTAGGTAAGTAGACGAAAGATGTTAAAGCCTTCGGAGAAGCCTTACAGAGGCACCTGGGGTGCAGGAGGCCCGGCGTAATCAAAGAAACAGCAAAAGACGAAGCCAGGACAGCCACTATGGAACGATGACAACAACGCTGGAGCAGTGATCACCGAGGACGATGGACCGCGAGGTTAATTCCACAGGTGTACACATGGTGAGACCGAAAACATGGAGAGACTAACTACCACGTGATGCAGTTCCTCTCGGGACATGGATTCTTTCACTCATATCTATACAAGAGAGGGAGAGTCAGTAGTCCAAAGTGTGAGTATTGTGAGGCGGATACCGACGATGCCAACCACACTTTCTTCGAGTGTGATCGCTGCACTGGGATGAACTCAAACACAGGCTAGGAAGCGATATTGGAAACATAACGCCGGAAAATATTGTCGGCATTGCTCGGAAGCGAGGAATCGTGGGACAGGGTATATATACCTATCTCGAAACCATTCTACGCACAATGAAGGAAGAACAGCAACTTGAAGTCTAGGGACGACCAAGTATACTGTCAAAGAAGGAAAGCACAGAAACCCTAAGCTGACGAAGGGCCACGAGCCAGATGCGTAACACTCGCTCCGCTGATAAGGACGATGCGTGCAGTTGAGGAAGGAAGGTGTCAGGCAGATCTAATCATACCCAAGCAGGATGCTCAAAGGCCGACGAGCCCGATGTGCGGCACCACCGCACATACTGAGAACGTTGCGTACATCCTGGTTGGGACAAGAGGCCGAAGAAAACCAGCAGGCGCCCAAGTAGGCAAAGTAAAGTCACGCCCTGAAGTAATGCGGAAGTGGTTCTGAGGAGAATCTTGCCAAGGAGAAAAGAGTAGTGGTTTTTAGTGGGTCCCATGGTGGCATTATTATAATGACAAAGTTGATTTTGCATAATGTATAATTATACGCAATGTATAATTGAATATTATATATGTCAGGGTCATTTTAGTGATGCGATTAAAATACCCACACTACCGAAAAGTGCGGACCCTTCACGGTGCGTCCTTGAACATCTTCCACCAGCCCTCGTAAAAAAATTGGTATGTAGAAAACATTATATTTTTAACGCTGAGAATATCGTTAGGAAAACAGAAATCCCCGTCGTGAATCTGCAAATTAAACAAAATTTTAATTGTGCTGACATTTATAATTGAACCGCTGGCGATAATTTTTTAATAACATGTTTTAATAGGAAATTTTATTGCGCATATTTTTAGCCCCATAACAAATGTGATAACTTTATTAGTTTTCGAAATAATCAAGAAAATTATACTTTTTTCTGCAATCGCCAAATACGAATTTTTTGTGTTCAACTCGCCACAAGTTCTACAATAATAGGAATTTTGTAATAAAAGTTTCAGAAAATATGCACCATCATATAACGAAACTAACGTGATTTATATAATTTCAATTAATTGTCAGTAAAAATTTATAACGATTTTTGTTCTTCTCATTGCGTAAATTAGATATTGAAAGTATCAAACGCTTCGGGAGTCGAACGAATTCTCAGAAAATAAAAATTAACGGTCACCTAAACTTTTGTTAGGATTCAAGGCAGTTTTTTGGAAAATATCAGGCAATTATGTTTCATAGTTTTAAAGTCACAATTGATTTAATATCTCAGCGCTGTCCCGTACGCGTGCTAGCTCGTCCTGCAATATCAACGTCTGTATAACAGTGGACGATTGGAAGGTCAAGCCGGACACAAAAACAAAAAAGCATATGTTTATTTTGATTCTCTCCTAAGGAACTAAAAGCGGCCAAAATAAAAGATGCGAGAAGTCTCTTTAAATATTTAAGTGCCCCTGGAAAAGAATTCTTTGAAAATTATTTCTCGCAATTTACTCAAAATAATTCTTCCGAAGACAACACTGAATACAGTGACGAAAATGATTAAATTAGTTATAAAGAAATCGCACAAGTTATTATATAAACATTATATAAGTTTTAATTTTTATAATGTGTTATCCAAAAATAATAAACAAATGTAAATGATAATGTCTTCATTATTATTTTGGTGGCCGGCTTGACCGCCCAATCGCCCGCTGTTATACAGACGTTGATATTGCAGGACGAGGTAGTACGCGTACGGAACTGCGCTGAGATCTTAAATCAATTATGACTTTAAAATTATAAAACATAATTGCCAGATATTTCCCAAAAAACTTCCTTGAATCATAACAAAAGTTTAGGTGACCGTTAATTTCAATTTTCTGAAAATTCGTTCGACTCCCGAAGCGTTTGAAACTTTCAATATCTAATTTACGCCATGAGAAGAATAAAAATCGTTGTAAATTTTTAGTGACAATTCATTGGAATTACATAGATACCGTTAGTTTCGCTATATGATGGTGCATATTTTTTGAAATTTTTATTACAAAATTCCTATTATTGTAGAACTTGTGGCAAGTTGAACACAAAAAATTCGTATTTTGCGATTGCAGAAAAAAGTAACATTTTCTTGATGATTTCGAAAACTAATAAAGTTATCACATTTATTTATAGAACTAAAACTATGCGCAGTAAAATTTCCTATTGGGATATGTTATTAAAAAATTAAAATTTGACCTGAAAAAAATTGACCCAGGGGCCAACTAAAAAGACGGAGTTTCGAGCGTATCCCCTTTTGATTGCCAGCGGTTCAATTATTCCTTTATGACGAAAAGTGAAGAAAGATACTGGACTTAAATTTCTTGGCACTTTGATATTTGTTTACTTCTTGAAGTTCTAGATAACCTTTATTTAACAGCAAAATGACCAGGTGGTCCAGGTGTGAACCCGGGACAGTTCCCCCATTCTTTCTACTCCAAAAGCGAGCGACCTAATGTGTCCTATTATTTGAAATAAATAACCTATAACTGGCATGATTTGTAGTTTTCCACATAATTGAAATTCGTATAACCTCCTTTAAATGTATCACTTATAACTTTGTTTTTAGAATGCATTTAACACTGCTTTGCGCTGATTCTTTCCGCGATGTGATTTTTGATCGAGTCTGCTTTTTAAACCTCGCTCGCCACTGTTCCTGTCCATTCTAGTCAAAAAAAATCGATGCAAAGCAGTGTACATACAAAGCTCTAATATCATTGGCTACGAAGATAGATTAATAGCCAATGGCAAGGTACCGATCGGTGTCCCGCTCTTTAGCATAGCTTCCTTTCTATATGTTATTGTCGGTAAAATAGATTTCATAAGATTGTGAGAAAAATTAGATCTATACGATTTTTACGAAAACCTGGACATTTAAAATGCAAAACGGGACGCTTCCTAATATTGTGGAAAACCGGGACATGTCTCGGTAATCCGGGACGTCTGGTGACCGTTCCTGCTGATAATGAATTCAACATACGATATTCTATCATGCTTTGTTTTGAAAATTCATTAATGATGATTTTTAGTACAACAATGCATTTTGTGATTGTGAAATAACCTAATAGGTGTTAGCAGACGATTAAAAATATATTTAGTATTTCAGGGATCACAGCGCAAAAGGTGCTCCAAAAAGGAGAAACAGGGTGATTTTCTCACAAGAAAGGGGAAAATATGGTAAAGGTTAAACATTTATTTTTTTATGTCGAAAAAGAACAAACGATCTTTTTATATGTAATATTATATTTTTAAATAATTTTCAATGAGTTTTCAATGCTTTCTGCCATTAAATAATCTTTTTTCAATTGGATAAACTATAGGTCGTTGAAAATACATTCACAGTGATAAACATTACCATTTTATTTGCATGTAATTATTTTACTTGGAAATGAAGTTCAATAAGATACCATGAAATTAATTTTAACTTCAATCATTTTGATTTGCACACGGCTTCGCATGGATACCCTCTCACGATGCAAAATAAATAATTGTGCAACTGCAAACATTTTCATGCAACTTTGGAAGAAACCTATAAAATGTCGGCGCGTACAAATTTTCATGGAAATACACAGTAAATGACTCCGAATCAAGAAGAATCGAGGGTTAGGTTTGAAAGCAGCTTTAAGCTGTACCTTGCCCTTTGGGTTCTAATGTAAACTCTGTCTGCCATATACATATCCTTTTTGTTACGAACTCAATGAAGATTTATTATAATTTTTATTTGTTTAAACTTTTTCTCGGGTGAACCCGGTTTTTCGTCATAGGCACGGACTAAGTCAAGTGAGTGATGAGATGAGGATGTTATAAGTTATTTTTAAACGATGTTTGAAATCATTTGCAATAATGTTGTAGGTACAAAATGCGGAGCATGGCGTAGTTTGAAGTTTATCTTTACCGCTGTTATCCTTACACAGCGGACATGAGTGTTGGAGGTGAGCTACCATGTATCACGCCATAGGTTCTTAGTCGCTTGCTTCCTGATGGTCTAGGAAGTTTCTTACAATGCGACAGGTATTTAATAAAACCGCCTTCTGAGCTGCCGCCAGTACCCTACTGACTCCTAAATGTTCAAGATGTTCAGTGCATCTTGCGTGCTCATTGCCTGTAGCCGAAATCACAACAGGATGAATAGATGCATGTTTCACATTCCTCCATATTGCCTTCACTTCATGCCTTAGCTCGTTATACTTATGGATCTTAGTTGTATAGGTTGCCTGCAAATTTCGGTTAAGTGGACAAGCAATGTCGATGATGTAGACTCTTTCACATTTTTTTCACGCATCACGTTGTCAAGTCGATTGGCTCAGACGTAATGATCCGTCTGGATAGTAACATCCCAATATAAGATGTAATCTTCGTTTTCTAAAACGGGCATTGGAATGTATCTATAGGAGAGATCCATTCTGTTTTTTTTTTTTTTTTTTTTTTTTTTTCTTGTAGAGGAGGTGAGAGTGCATTTATGCACTGAGTGTGGGACTCGACCTAAACACGGTAATACCCACTAAACTCACCTCCTCTTCCCGCCAAAGCAATTTCCCGGAATCCGCTTTCGCATTACTTCAGGAACATGGGGGTAAGGCCATTAAGTCGTGCTTCGACTTCCATCTATTTCAGCCAGCTTGGCATCTCAACACTTCTCTCCCAACCAAGATGAACGCATCGTCCTCAGTGGTGTGGTGGTACCACAACCCGGGCTCGTCGGCCTTCGGCATCTTGGTTGGGTATGATCTGCTACTTGCGTCGTTCATCCGGCTTCTTCGAACAGGCGGCCTCCCTGAACGACGCGCACCGCATTATCCCCGGCAGATGGTCGGTCCGTGGTTTCTCTTCATTGGCGGCGCAGAGGTAGCACTGCGGCGTACTTTCACACGCCGCAGCCCTATGGCCCTCCTTGCCGCACCTCCAGCAGGCCTGGGTCCGTTCCGGGCCCCTGCATCCCGCCGCCATATGGCCAAAGCCCAGGCAGCGGTAACACCTTATACTTTCTGTCTTCCTCCGCACACGACAGGACACCCACCCCACTTTGAGATGTCCTGTGCGGAGGAGTCTTTTCGCCAGATCCTCTTTCATTTCGACGTAGGCCCTCAGATTACCTCTGAAGGCCTTCCTCGTCATGGACACCCTTAACTCTCCAGCTGCTGCCCTTCTGAAGTGTTTTCGGACAGCAGCCTCCACATCCTCTGCATCTGTGATTAAGTCGAGGTCCAGGACCTCGACTTCGATGCGGGGAACGAGGTCATGCACGCTCCCCTTACTCCCTACGGCATCCTTAATGGCCGCGGACAGCTTTGATCTGCCATCCGCAGCCAGCCCTACCTCCACAAGAACCTCTCCCCTACGGGTCTGCCTGACACCCCTGATATTTACACCAAGGGTGTCCGGCTTCACCTTTTGTTTGAGGTTCCTGAGGACCTCCGCATAGCTCGAACCCTCGGCTGATCTTATCAGGACCGCCTCGGGTCGAGCTCTCCTCTGTGTCTCCTTCTTCGTGGATGCGGGGGCAGGAGTGGTGCTCTCCGCATCCTCACCCTTTAGGGTCGAGGACGCCACAATAGTATTGCGGGTCCTCGGCTTTTTCACCCTCTGCTTGACTGCGTTTGCCTCAACGGGACTCATTGAAGGCTCCCTTTCACGCTTCCCAAGTTGGGTAGTGGGAGCCTCCACGGCTTCTTCAGTTTGAGTCCCGCTCTGGCTCGCGTCTTTTCTCTTCTTCATTACATTCTGCAGGTTCTTTTTTCCTGCCTCCTTTCCAACGTACTTTATCGCGTCTTTGTAGTTTGCGTCTATGAACCGCACGTTCCATTCCAGCTCCCCCGTCACTCTCCATGCCTTTTCCAGTCCATCCCTAATGGGCATGAACATATTTCGCTTGGAGTTGCAGAATTTCTGCATCTCCTCCAGCACCTTTTTGAGTTCGTCAACGAGTTTTCGACCCTTCTCTACATTCTTGTTCGCATCCATGATATCCTGTTTGGCATTAGTCTTTTGACTCTTGTCAAACTTCTCCACTACGTCCAGCTCTCCCTCCAACTCCTCACATATACTCCTGTTTAAATTTGTATTATTCGCCATTTGAATTCCCACGAGTAGTCCTAGGTTTAGGGCAAGTTGTTGATGTATAATGTTCGCCACATCATTATGTCTGTGCGTATATTCTCTTTGAGCCATTACGCGACCACCATCAATAATGTGCTCGATGGATTCGTTGGTATCTCCACATAATCGGCACCGGTCAAACACGTCTTGATGTAACACATGTTTGCAATAATTTCTGGTGCTGATGACCTTGTTCTGAAACGCAATGACGAATCCTTCCGTTTCTGGATATAGGACGCCTTTCCTCAGTCAAATATTGGATGCCTCACAGTTCACTTCAAATTGATCTAACGTTTTGGGGTGTTCGCCGTGGATGGCTTTCTGTCTCCATTGCGTTTCTAATTCCTCTATGGTTTCTGCCCTAACATTCGAGGCCTCCCTTGAGGACCAATTCAAGGATGTGTAGTCAACATCCGCTTTACAGATCGTATTGTAAAGCGTAACATCTCGCTTGCTCTTAAAATAGCCCCGCAACTGTATCACTTGTGACTCACTCAGTTTCCTGGCATCTACAATGCCCCTACCCCCTCTATGTCCTGGTAGAACTACTACTTCAATCGCCGAATTACTGTGGTGCATTCGGTGTTTCGTCATTTCTACGCTGATGATTCTGTTTAATCGTTCGAGGTCGGTGTTCGACCATTTGATGAGCCCAAAGGAGTACGTGAGTATAGAGATGGCATAGGTGTTGATTGACCTGATCTTGTTTGCCGAGTTAAGAGAACTCTTCAGATCCAATCTGAGTCTTGCAGTCAAGGCATTCGTTAGGCTTTTCTTAACTATCGTATGCTGAATACCCTTAGATTCTAGAATACCCAGGTATTGCCTCGATGTCATTCCCGAAATCGTACTATATCTCTGCGGTCGCTAATTCTCCTCTGGTTAAATGCACTGTTCGTCATTTATCTAGTACAAACTCCATGTGGATATCATTGGAAAACTGCTTTGTAACATCAATCACTTGCTGCAGTTTCTCGCCCGAACTAGCGTATAGCATCAGGTCATCCATGTATAGAAGATGGGTCACTTGATTACCATCCTCGTTATCATTTACTCGGAACCCATGAGATACGCTATTTAGTGTTTCGCTCAGTGGGTTCAACGCTAAACAGAACCATAATGCACTGAAGGAGTCTCCTTGGAATATACACGTCGTAATGTGTATTGGTCTAGTTATCCTTGGTTGTCCATGATCGAAATACTTGATTCTTGTACCCCAAAGCATCATCGGATGACTTAGGAAGTCAATGATGCGTGGACAAATTTTTTTATACTTTTAAGACTTCAAGCAAATAGTCATGTGGTCCGGAAGGAAACGCTTGCTTATAGTCAATGTATGCCATGTGCAAGTTTCTTTGATTTTTACGAGCTTGCATCATGGCAGCAGCGTATATAGTGACTAGATCTTTACTGCCTCGTGAGTTTTAACAGCATCCAGAAGTTGTGCACCATGTCCAGACCTGGAGCTTTCCAGTTACTTGCTTTTTTTCAAACCCGCTGAAACATCTAAAGCTGTGATGTTCGTCAGCTCCATTTCAGGGTTATTGCTTGCTCTTGCTTTCTCTAGTTGGAACCACGCAGTGTACGAATTGCTTCTGTTAGTTTTTCCCCAAACATCTGACCAATTGTTAGTCATGTCTTTCAATTGAGGGACTTCGGTGTCTTGTTGGTTATTTTGCTTTACACTCAGTTCACGATAGAACCTTCTTTCATCTGCCTGAAAGGTTCGATTTTGTTGCCTTCTTGCGCTACTTTTCTTGTAACGACGCAATCTAGCAGTCAAATTCATGAGAGGAAAGCTCAAGCCCTACCGCGACGACAACGCGAGAACACCCTCGGTAGGGGAGGATTATTATTATTATTATTATATAAGAAAGTCAGAGAAAAAATAAAATTAGTTGAATACACAATTTCGATATCTTTCACATTGCTCTCATAAATATTTTGTTCCAAGATTTGTTATATCTTCCTTGCTATAATCAATACTTTCAATGTGAATTTAAAACTACACTTTTTAGTAGAGCGGAGTGAAAATGCTAATATAATCGAATCGTTTGAGCTGAGGGATAACAATTTGTGGGTCGACATCCAAAACAAGTAGGGAAACCACATTTTAAATTAATAAAAATCTTCTGTTCTCTTTTTTAATTTACAATTAAGAAAATTTTTTATTTGAAACAAAATTTTGCGTCATTTACAATTGTTTTAAAATGTACAAAAACATGTTTTTTGGATTTATTCGAAGCTAAAATTTCTTCAGCTTGAACCAAAGAAACATTTTTTAGAAACATGGGAAACATTTGAGAATTCATGGGAATTAATGGGAAACATTTTTTTGTGGTGTTTATAAGGTTACAAAATCGCAAAAAAAATGAAATCCAAAAAACCCTAAATCACGACAGAAGTTTTTTTCCCAAAAAAACCAAATGATAAACTGTTTCTTTGGTTCAAGCTGAATAAATTTCAGGTTCGACATATTCAACTTTCTTTTAAATGTGTGAACATCACTCAATCAAAAAAAAACATGTTTTTGCACATTTTCAAACAAATTGTTACTGAACAAGAAATTTACTTTTAAATTGCGTAAGTTGTTATTATTACTCACTACTTAGCTGTAAATATAACAAATTTATCATAATTTCTGAACCAAAAAGAAATATTTTGAATTTAAAATCGTTAAATTTCACTAATTAAATTTTTTGTTTCGCTTTTGTGGAATGCCAGCTCACAAGTTTTTTCCCCTATGCTCAAAAGATCTGATTTGTTTTAGAATTTTAACTCCGCCCTACCTTTCCATGCTCTTAAACTCAAATAAAAAATTGCAGTTGATGAGTTTGGAATATTCTATTTTTTAATTAGATGTTAAGCTCTGTAAATTTCAGCTAAAAAGTATTCACCTTCTAATACTTATTTAAAAAGTACTATATATTTTGTAGCTGTTCCAATTTTATATTGGATGAGAACATCTGTCTCCAGTTTTCAGATTTTCAACATGTTTTAAAATGTTTCCGCTTCAAGTTTTTGTAAGAGTATTTAGTTTTAATGGTTCAGCACTTGAAACGTGTGCTTTATTTATTCAGAAATAATTTATTCAAGTGCTATAACTGCTTCAATTATTATTCAATAATGGGTACACTTTTTAATTTCAGAGAATTTTTCGCATAATTCAAATATTGTATTTTCAAATATCGTATATTTAAATAGAAAAGGGGAAAGGGGGGAGTTTTTTGCGAATAGGGGAAAACGGGGAATTTCAAGAAAAAAGGGGAAACTAAGATAAAAAGGGGAAGACTGTGCACCCTGGTATCTGAATCAAATATTCTCTATCAATCTGAATGTAAACAGTTCTAATTTATCTTTTTGCTACCCAGGAAACAAAAATCGATTGGATGCATTTGAATCGGCATTCTTCACCCTAGAACCGCACACTGGGTCTGACAGACCCAGCGAGAAAGTGACTTTTGTCGCTCCCCTCCACAATTCTCCGAAAAAGCACTTCTCCCACCCATGTAAATTCAGTTTAGGTTTCTGCTGATTGACCCCAGTGGTTGTGCGCGTCAGTTTATCCAAGAGGTTGAAACTGTAATCATCCAAACTTGGTCAAGGGTCTCAGAGACCCATGTGTGCGGTTTAAGAGTAAAAGTGCTCAAGGTAAGTGTATTGTTGTTTTAGCATTTTTTAACATTGTTTTGCAATTTTATGATAATTATATAAGTTTTTGGTTGTAAACAATAACAATTGTTTCAAATTTTTCAAATTTCGAAAGTATACGTTGTAAGCTTAGAAATTGCTTGACATGAGAATGAAAATGTCATGCATTTTAGTTGATTAAATGAATACACCAGAGCTTCGATAGATGCTCAATGTCGGGGGTTCCCTGAAAATAGCCTTGAGCATAAAGCGCCAGCAGCGAAATGTAAACAGACAGGGCCGTCTGAACCGTTTCCATGATATCGCGTAATCTACTTGACTGCGGAGTAATGCAGTGCGCCCCTTCATAGGCGGAGTCGCAACCGTCTCTCACCCTGCCCCCTGAGAAACTGTGGGGACCAGCAATTCTAGGAATTCTAAAACAGCCTGCAATCGCGCGAGCATCTATCGAATCTCTGGTGTGAATAAATAATCAAATTTGTTATTTATACATATTATAAGCCTATTTTTGCTAGTAGTTTGAATTTTTATGTGTTTGATTGAACTTGGGCTCAAAACGAGTCCAAGAGATGCCTGAAGGGCGCCAGATAGTTTTCCTAAATTGAAACTATCAAAATACAAAAAGGACCTTTTATTTTTCGTGAACTTTTAATTTCACCATTAAATTCGCCATTATTATACGAGGCAAGAATTAATTATTAGAGTTACAATGAGTGGGCCTTAACCCCACTCAACACATGTTATTGTCTAGACGTCGAACATATCACCGCGTGACAAGTCTCGCCATTTTACACCCCGACACTTTATTTAGGCAGAGTGGTCCGAGAGACCACTTGAAAGGTTAGATTATTAAGATATTTATCTGAGCTCTCAGAATTTAACCGCACGAGCGGGGGTCCCGGATGACCCGAAATTATCTCAAAATTTTACACGTTCTCATCATGAGCGCAAGTTACAAGAATGACCTTGTCCGCGGTCAGCAACTAACAAATTTCAACGGCGTGTGTCTACCACTTCGACACACGACGTTGAACGCGACAAGTTAACTTTACTCAAGAGAATTAAACGGGAACCCACCTGGCAGCGTTCGTCCTCCTCTGGATCGTCCTCTCATTTTTCTCTCGGTTAGTTAAAGTTTATTCTCCTTTTTTAAAATTCCGAGTGAGAGGACGAGTGAAGGAAAAGGACAACCGCCAAGTTCGTTCCCCCGCTACGTGGTGGCGCACAGTCCACCTGCGTTATCTGCCACGCAAGCCTTCATCGCCTGCCGCTAGTCGATGGTCCAGGGGTGGGGCTGACTTAGGTCAGCACGCAGATTCTCCATGGCCGCTTGCTCCTAGTTTTCCCGAGCGCTCTTGCACGTATGGGAATCCCGTCCACAACGCATGCGCTAGGAAAATCTCCTCTTCTTAGTCCCTGGTGACAGCAGACTGGGGGGGGGGGGTTAATCCACCCTTCCACCTGCTTTGAATATGAAATAAACAAAGAAAATGAGAGAAATTAAAATAAAATAAAGGATAAAAATGCACTTGGAACCCGTGGTCTGACAATTTGTGGTTCCGGTCGGATGACCTAAACTCCCTAGTTTTTTACAGGTGATGAGTTATTCATATTATTTAACTGGTTTAATTTCATATACAAGTCAAGGTGAGTTTATGAAAATGACTAATAATAATATGAAATTAATTATGACGTTGTGATGTGATATTAGACGTCGAACTCTCATTTTCTAGGCTAATATCTCATCTAGAGTCTGAGTTGTGATTGACGTTACCAATCTTTACATTCAATATAATAATTAAGATCACAACAAAAACTAGAATTCTTTGAAATACTAGCCGCGGAACTCTTGTATTTACGGCTAGTACAGTACTGTTCGCAGACAGTCCGTGGGTTTGATCCGTGATTCCAAACTCATATCCCCAGTAAAATGATTTTTGACGCTAATTTTCATAGATTTTAGATGTATTTGTGCGGGGTATAAACTACCCCGTCACAATATGTACACTAAAGTCCCTCTATAGCAGCTGTCTCGGGGGTATCCTTAATCAACAAGCTTGCTATAAAGAGAATACACAAACCGTTCTTCTTCTCCTTCTTGCTTGTGGCTTCTTATAGCGCCGAACCGTAAACGTTGCAACTCCGCTGACCTTACAAACGCCTCCCTCTTGACCCCTTGGACCGCCTTGTCTGTTATACAGGGAACTGCTACAGAGGGACTCCAGTGTTTATACGAAAAATAAACTAATGGGTACATTTTTTCGAAATATTGTTCAGATGCAAGCAAGATATCATTTGAGAAGTTTGAAAGACGTTGTGGGCAGTTTATCTTCAACGCATGCCGAGCCTGACGATGTCGTTTCTGACGAGGATGAGGAAGGCGAAATCCCAAGACAATCAAGCCCAGAATCAGAGCAAGAGGAGGATGATCCCAGCTTTCTTCTGGAGGATGAAACTGTTGAAGATGATGATTTCACCGAGACAGAAATGCAGAAAACCGTGAAAAGCAAGTCGACACAGAACGAACAGCCTAGTCGTGGGCGTGGACGACCTCAGAAAATTCTTAGGGGAAATAATGGTTATCGTTGGTATCCAGAAGCACCGGAGAGGCGAGGACGATCTCTTGGTAGGAATATCGTTTCACACCATCCGGGACTCATCGGAGCGGCCAGGAAAGCATCTTCTCATCTTCAGGTATGGCAGCTATTGTTTACTGATGAAATACTCGAAAATATAGTCCTTCATACCAATGAGGAAATTGTTCGTCAACGTAATCGTTTGACAACACGAAGGCCTTCACAAGACGAGGCCCCAACAGATGAGGCCCACCAAGAACAGTCTCAAGGAAGAGTACGTCAGACGTATCACGGAGACTTAACATTGCAAGAATTGAAAGCGTTCATCGGGCTGCTGTATTTTTCTGGTATCCACAAGGCAAATAATACAAATTTGGAATTATTATGGTCAGTCCAATTCGGGTACAGTATTTACAGATCGACTATGCCTCTCCAAAAATTTGAATTTTTGTCAGTCTCTCTTCGATTCGATGATAAAGCTGCGCGAGCCGAGCGTAGAGAGAATGACAAGTTTGCTTTAATTCGCGAAATTTGGGAGGACTTCATTCAGAATTGCAAAGCGTATTATTCTCCTCACGAATCCTTATGTTGGTAAGGTTCAAACTGAGCCTCTAGAACTAGTTCCTTCGCATTACGTACGTGAAATTTCGAAGCCAATCCATGGTACAAACAGGAACATAACGTGCGATAACTGGTTTACGTCCGTTGAATTAGTCAAGAAAATGGCCAACGAATTTTCATTGACAATGATAGGCACGTTGAAGAAAAACAAGCGTGAAATTCTGCCTCCGTTTGAAGTTGTAGGGAATGTGGTTACATCTCAATTCGCTTTTGACAAAGATATGACATTAGTGTCGTATACGCCAAAGAAGAACAAATTTGTTCTTCTGTTATCTTCAATGCACTCGACAGCTGAAATCAATGCTGAAAGTAGAAAGCCAGAAATCATAATGATGTACAATAGTTGAAAAGGTGGCACTGACACTTTCGATGGCCAATGCGTATATTTACGGCAATGTTAGATGAAAGCGGAATTAATGCATTAATTTTACATAATTTTAATGTATCGAACGAAAAAATGTCTCGCGACACGTTTATCATGAATCTGTCTCTAGCTTTGATGGACCCCCATTTGCGAGCACGTGCTGCAGTACCACAGCTTCATCGAGATATGCGTACTCACATCTCCCATCTACTGAACGCAGAAGTTCCTCTCAGCTAACAACCCATAATTCTTCCGAAAAGGATCCGATGTAAATTCTGCGATATTAAAAAAGATAGGAAGACAAGAATTTGTTGCATTGTTTGCAAAAGCCCAATGTGCGGAGAACATAGGCCTTTAGCATGTCAGGAATGCGGACCTTCATTTGATTAAATTTTCATGCTCTCAAGAGAATTTCATATTTTTAATTAAATTTCATTCACAGAAATCTTAATTTGTATTGAATAAACGATTATTATAATATTATTATATGTATTTACTAAGATTTTGTGATTTTTCTCCTCGTTTTCACATTTCTGCTCTCTTATGGAATTGGTAATTTCCATTCTGCTCAATAAATACACTTTTTGAACAGAATATGTTCTAAGTATTTTTTTTTTCGATCTTCCATATGTCCTCTTCAAACCCTCCTATTACCTTTTGCAATCAAACAAACCATAGGAATATGGCATTTTTTGTTGTAAAACACCATTTTGGACCACCTATTTTAGTCTTTTTTTTCAAATAATTGAGTTTTGTGTATCTTCAAATTATTCAAAATGATCCAATAATGCTTAGCTCTATTCTAAAGATTCTAATGAACATTTCTAAAAAAAAAAGTGTGAATCGGATCAACAGGGGCATCACAATCATCGCGCGAAGGTGTCCGGGTCTCACGGACCCATGTATACGGTTGGTGTAAGTTTAATATATGTGTGCGGTGTGCCGATTGAAAAAAGGCAGCGTGAATCAGACGAAACACATTCTAGAATCTAGGTTATACCTGTCAAAACTAAAAAATTGTATAAAATCCTTTCGGATTTTATACTATAATCCACTGTTCTATTCTGTCGGATCCTCAAGCATTTATTCCTTTTGATGATCATGCAATTTTATGTAGGGCAAGGAACACGACGCTTTTCGTTCGAGATCGCTAAGTGAGGCCGAACTGAGCAGATGGTGTCTAATTTTCATAAAAGCCCACGATTTCACGTCGAAGAGCACTAAATTAATTTCCCACCAGAAAGTTTGTCTCAATGTAATGTTAAAAATCACATCACACAAAACAAATGCTGGAGATATCGACAAAGAAACACAAATCAGCCGCCAGGATCTCTTAATTGGCTCTTGGAGCACTACGCCAACTGACCCCGGGCGGACCGGCCGAACGGAACGGATACGCTACAGCGTATCCTTATAGTATCCAAATCGTATCCTCTCCGTATCATGCAAGAAAAACTCATAAAAAAGAAAGATGAAAATTCCACTTTTTGAAATTCGGATTCTACGTGAAATTTTGCGTTAAAAGGTCACGGAGTAATCGCAATAGTTTTTCTTGCAACATTAGAAACTTTAAAAAAATATAATACTTATCGATAACGTGGGCAGTAGTGAATCGATGACTTCGGATTTATTGGATTGTTCGTTCTATGAAGTCGAATCGGACCGACTTACCTCTACTGTTTCCAATAAGCGTTTTCTAATTAATAGCATGGGGATTTGAATCGGTTGACATAGTCTCTATAAAACAGAGTATGGTGGATGTTGTGTCCAATGGGAAACTTAAGATTGAGAACTTATGTCAATGAAACGGCAAAGTCTAGTTTTATTCAGTAAATACTAAAAGGCAGATTATATTTATAATCATTTGAATAGAAATTATTTGGTAAATGTAGCGAGCAGTAGATTTACATAAGAAAATGTTGTCAATTTAAGTGATTAAGATATTCAAATATATATATATATATTACTTATCGATAACGTCGGCTGAAGGCGACTTCAAACGCATCGTCGTTCAGTAGTAGTTAACTGCAGCCTATTAAGTGCTACTGAGCGACGATGCGTTTGAAGTCGCCTTCAGCCCACGTTATCGATAAGTATTATATTTTTTTAAAGTTTCCAATGTTGCAAGAAAAACTATTGCGATTACTCCGTGACTTTTTAATGCAAAATTTCACGCAGAATCCGAATTTCAACAATTCAAATATTCATCTTTCTTTTTTAATGAGTTTTTCTTGCATGGTAAGTTATCTTTTGAAATTAAAAGAATTTAAAATGATTTTAATATTACAACAAATTTGAGAATTGATTGTAAACTTGATAAATTCATAAAATTAGGAAAAGATTTATGAGACAATTTTCAATTTACTGATGTAGTATATAAAATTCAATGTTTGAATTGTGAAAAATGTTATGTTGGTCAAACTAGTAGATTACTTGCTACAAGAATTAAAGAACATCAGGATAATTTTAGACAAAATCCAAAAAACCATAAAGTTATAGCAAAACATCAGGTAGAAACTGGACATTTGATCGATTGGGATAATGTTATAGTATTACATCATGAACCTAATGAAGTAATTAGATCTACATAGAAACTATAGCACCTTATATTATAAATCGTTGATACGTCATTGTGTATTCCATCTTTTGTTAAGAACTCTCTTCCTCCCTGTATTGAATGTATCGTGGCAAAAATGGAGCGAAATAGAAGCTCCGACTGTTTCACTAAATTAACCAAGCTATTAATGGAAAAAATGTATTGAATTTAGAAGAATATTGATTTAAGTAAATTTTTATAAGATGTAACAACAATTCTTTCCAAAAATGAAGCCTATAAGGTGAAAAATTGTATCAATTATAATTTCTAACCTAAAAATTAATTTAAAAAGTTTTTTTATTTATTTTTTTTATCTATTCAAATGATATTAAGTATAATTAATTAATGCTGCATATATTTATACAGATGAGGAATAGAATTTTCTGATTAAAAATGTGATGAATTTTAAAAATGGAAACGGAACTTCAAAGTCCTGATGAGGAAAACGTTATAGTTTTCGGAACGTCAACAGAAATAAAGAAATTTTAACAACGAATTTCTACTGATTGGTCTGAAGTATGTCATTTCTACCATCTAAATATTATTTCTCATTAACTTATATCACTCAGTCAAAAAACAGCGCTTTAACAACATCATTATTCTAACTCATCATTTTTAATTATTAAAAGATTTAACGGTCACTATTTATATATTCAGCCAAGATTCGTTTACGATAAGTTTGATATTTGAAATATACATATTGTAACCGCCTGACTTTAGGCTATGTTAACTTCTAACCCTAATTATTGTAATTAAATAATAATTAGAGTCGAATATGATAATAGAAGGGGCTCATATGGAGAAAGAATAAGATTCTCTTTTTTAATGAACGATTCTTATTTCTTAATCCTGATCTAACCTATTTGTACATTTCAGTTTCTAAGCCCTAAGATAATTCGATAAAATATTTCAAAGTTAAAGTAATAATTTGTTTTATTTTATAAGTCAAATTGCAAATAAATGTTCAATCTAAATTTTCACACACAAGAAAAGGAACTGCACTTCGGGCATGCTCAATCCTAAATTCCCATCAAATTTTACACACGATCTAAATTTTCACACACAATAAATTTTAAAATGCGAATTTCTCGCTCTCTATTTTCTCTCTTTTTGTTGAAACAAAAGCTGCACTTCGGGCAAGCTGAGTTTACAAGTAAATTATGTATCAAAAGATAAACCTATATTGAGGTGAGATAATCTAATTATATTTTTGGTGCTAATCTAGCGCTTTTTTATATTTTATTTTCCAAGATATTCAAGATCCAAGGTAAGGACTTCCTTCCTTTGTGATTTTAAGGGACTCCTTAGAAATTCCCAATCATTTCCCAGCAACTGGGTTTGTATTTTGCTTCTAGCTTCAGTCTTATTTCTCTCTAAGGAGGCCGTTCTCAGAGCAAGGAATCCCTTAATGGATATTCACCCTAAGGTTACCGCAAGTCTAATTAGGCTTTATTTAAATGTCAAGTAATTTGCTCATAGGCATAAAGAAAGAAATTAACAGTGATAATCTTCAATATAACCTGTCGATCAGGTGTTGGGACTTAATCCCCAGGGGTGCCGTAGTGGCACGTTCGCACGAAAACGGGCTGGACCGAGGAAGCCTCGAGCTCAGGTAGGCGCCGTTGCGCAAGGATGGAAGAGCTAGGAAGGCTTCTAAGAGCTGACTCTACTTTTAAAGAGGCTCGAAATATTACTAACCATTTAATGGGTTTTCAAAGATTTACGGACGCTGTGTCCTTTTTCCAAAATAGAGAGAAAGATATTTTGGGTACTCTCGTACTTTATTGAACAATCGATTTCGTAGCCAGCTATACTCTGTTCGCCGAGAGAACGAATTTGTTCGCGCAAGTTTTTATGAAATAAGGCGTCGACAAATTGTTTTTCGTTCGGTCGACAGCCAATCGCTGTTAAAGGAGGACACCATTTTTTTCAAATAGACTGACCCAAGTGTTTTCCTAAATTTTTTATAGCATCACTGAGGGTCAGATGAGCAGACCGAACGTGACAGTAACAATAGGCCATAAATATTAAGGGACTTTCCAGGCAAATACTTACGCCTAAAATTCCCCTTCTTCGACAAGTTGCGCGCAGGGAACGAAATTTCGTCGTTTCAGAAACTCGTTCTCTCGGCGAACAGAGTATAGAGGAGTAGACTCCCCTTTCTCCCTATAATCGGCTTGAACACAAATGAACGGTCGTAAATTATTGGCTTCAGTTATTTTGACAACTTGCCACGGTAGACCACGACAAATTCTCGTTAACGTGAAGAGAATAATTTATTTTCGAAATGCCTTTCTACAAATTTAGGCTTTTGCCTACACAATAAACTGATAGATTTAAAATGGCACTTCAGCCGAATTTAACTTTTATTTCAAAGAATTTCTCGAATGGAACTATGCCACAAAAAGGTGAATTTAATTCTGGTGGAACTCAGCCACAAAAATCTCTCAATTTTAATATTCGCTCAAAGAAGCTTGTAGAAAATTCTCAAATCCTAGAACAAATTCGTAGATCGCTACTGAGATTAAATTATCTTTACGAGCAGTTTGGAGAGATTGATCGCTCCGCACTCCCCCAAGAAAAACTCAACCCTTTTTGGAATAAGTACTGAAAGCTAAGTCTTTTGGACTAAGGAGTCAGTCGCTTACCCACACTGAATGAATTGGGAGACAAGAAGTGGGAATAGATTCCCAAGTCTTCTCTCTTGTGTTCACCCTTTGCGACCTGCGCCTTTCAGCTACAGGATCAAGAATGCTGTTTTGCGGCTGTGGAGCTCTTTTTATATTTTCGCCCCCATTCATCCTCCCACGCTTACGCAACTAAGTCAGATTGGGAGTTTTCCGCGTCTGCGCCTCTCTCTCTCTCTCTCTCCTGAGTGATGCAACTTTTCAAAGGCATCACGCAGGAGTTAGCTCTCTTGCCTATTTTCAGGCTGCCCCTGTGACTCGCAGGTTACAACTGCCCCCCAAAATAGAACTATCACACTTGTGCTTTGTAAAATATAGAAAATAAAATTCTAGAATAATTACAATGAAAGCAGAAATATAAAAATAAAGATAAATTTACAGGAACTTAAGTGTAAAAAAAGCTTACTCAAGTGTGATGAGTTCCATTTTCTTCGCTTGCTTGTGTTGTGTTGCCGCATCATTTTCATTTTCTTCTACGTCGGCTATTTTTCTTTTCGGAATGTTCCTTGTCGTATTTTCTTTCGAAGGTAGCAGTCTCCGTTGCGCACTCGAGGCCTGACATTGTTCTCCAAGACTTCGAGAAACGAACGATATTCGTGATCGAATTCTCGGCTCCGTCCGAATACAACATCACTGCAAAGGAGAAAGAAAAAGAGGAGAGGTATCAAGACCTTAAAAGAGAGCTGCAACGACTGTACCCAAAATATTCGGTACGAGTAATTGTCCTTGTGATAGGTGCTCTCGGAGGTGCTAAACTATCACTGGTTCGTAACCTCAAAGCCATACCCGCGTGCCAAAAATATGCCAAGGCACTTGCGAGATGGATGCAGAAAGCTGTCATCCTTGGGTCGCTTCGCGTCCTCAAGACACACGAGGATTTCGCCGGCCTGTTGTTGTGATTTCGTCGTGCCCTGTGACCACCCATCTTGCGGATGCGAGACGTGGCCATATGTGTATTTTACCGCTGTTCTACTGGGGGCTATTGACATTTTCTGTTTAGATGGCAGTTTCTCTTAGTGGTACCCTGCGGTGGTTGTTTAACTTTTTTTTTTAATTATATATATACAGTGAGGCCAAATTCATAGTAGTCATATTCATAAGTGCGAAAGAGATGCACTTATGCGCCATCCACTAGTATCTCATTTGCACTCACGCTTCTCTATGACTACCACACGGAGAGGAGTTAACCGCGACCGTTACTGCCAAGTCCGCTGCCGTCGCGCAGAACTTGCGAGTGGGAGGGAGGCAGAAGCTGTTGCTGCGCTCGCATGAACCATTGCGGGCGAACCTCAACCGTTCTGGAGCGTGACCGTAATACGCAGCGTAGCTATAGTTACTCCACTCGCAGTGATAGGTACGGTTTACTCCGCAAGCATTACTGCGCGCACCGTTTTTTCGATGTGGGTAAACCTGGAACTACCACTTTGCCCAGAAAACGTAAGACCTTTGCCATAATTAAGGGCTCATTGAAGGCTCATTTGATAGACAAAAGCCAGATTTTGGGCTCTGCCACTTACACGCTTAACTTACAAACTAACAAACAATGACTCGAAAATATGATAAATTTCGACGTTTGTGACAGCGAAACAAAAAGATTCGAGTACGCGCGACGACGATCAACTGATATCGTTAGACTTCAGACCGTCCAATCCCATTACGGTGGTAACCGCAACGGCTCGGGAATCTGGCAGTAACTGTTACTGGGACGGACGCAACAGTCGCTGCAGAATCTTTTACGGTGGCGCGCAGTGACTGTCACGGTGTAGAAGTAATATTTCCGTCATCAACCGTCACCGTCGCTGCTCAGCCACAACATGATTTTTCTACAGAACTCTTGTGGTCGGCGCAGCAACGGTTACGGTGAAAAATGCACCCGCTCTGGTTTACTTCTCTCCGTGCATGAAGTTGACCTTACGGTATATATATATATATATACGAATTTCTATGAATTTTAATATAGTTGTAACGGAACTTATATTAATTACGTAAGGATGTTTTCTGATATGTTAGTGCGCCCCCCCCCCCATTGTAAGGATTCTTAAGATTCTTGTGACACGTGATTTGATTGCAAGGGATTTGAAGAGAATTCGAAGTATTTCAATGAAATTTTTCCAAAGTGGAAAATTGACATTCCGATTATGTGCGAAATTGACGTTTTATACTAAAAACCATTTCTTTGCGTGAGCAATCTGAATTGCTGCACTATTGAGAGAATTAAACATTGTTTTTCGTCTATCTACGGATTTCAGAAGATTTTGTGGGATATCAAAAGATTTAATGAAACTTCAAAAGATTTCTGAATATTATAAGGCTGCTTAAGGTATTTCGAGGAATTTCAATGACTTTTTAAAGATTTTAAGGAATTGAAAATATTTCGAGGGATCGCTTAAGATTTCGAAATATGTCATGGAATTTCAAGGATTTTAACCGATTTTGAGAGATTTTAAAGGATCTATATAGGTGTTGAAGGATTTTAAGGGGATTTTGCGGGTTTTCATAAGGAATTTAAAGAATTTCAGAAGATTTCATGGAATCTCAAAAACTTTCAAGGATTTATACAGTTCTAAGAGAGTACCAAGGAATTTCCAGGGAGCTCAATCTTTTAGCAGGATTTGAAGAGTTTATGTATGTATATAATATGAAACATTATATAATAATAAAGAAATCAAAGAAAGTTCGATATAATCTGGATAATATTTTATAAAAAGTAATTTCAACAGCCAAAATAAGTTTCAATTAGAATATTTTTTTAAAATAATTATAAACAGGAAACTCACGTAAGAATAGCATATCACGACCCAAGGCCAGAAAGCTGTATTTCCGGGCGTGTACGCCAGGGCATTCAATATTCCTGGCCGCGTGTCGTATACTATTTTTCAGAACGCAATCACAAAAATGGCGTGTTTTCATGCCTCCATAGACAAACGCAAAAGTACGCTTTTTGAGCGGCGTCTGGCGGTGCGTTGAATGAGTTACAAAATAAGGTTCAGTTAGCACGGCGTGACGTAGAGTTCAAAAAAGAGCTTTGTTTATGCGCGCTCCGAGTATTTTCGTAATGCTAGAGTTGGCTAGAGAGAGATCGTGGTAGACAAAGATAGAAAGAGAATTCATGGCGGATTAGTGAGTCGATGTTTCCAACGAAAAGTATAGCGTATTCCTATATCCTCGCACATTATACGTTGTTGTCTTATTCACGCTTGTTAGAACAAAAATGCAGCAGAGCTCATGCGTTCCTTCACCGACTCAAAACGTGATTTTGCATTTTTCCATGGAGACAATGAAATCACGCCATTTATGATTTTGTTTTGAAAAGTATCGTTCGTGACTACTGCGAACTGATGGCTTTCCTTTTTGAAACGAGCGCAATGTTTTTGTAACGAGTCGCAGGGAAGGGCGCCGTAGACGTCCGAATCGGAGACTCGTTACAAAAACATTGCGCTCGTTTCAAAAAGGAAAGCCATCAGTCCGCACTAGTTACGAAATGTACTATTTCTTCATCCTCAGCCGAGAGTACGTTTAATATAATTAATGTAAATTAATAAAATGCGTTGTCGGCTGCTATCTCGGGTGTTCTTTCTTTTGTGGCCTGCTACAGCACGCGCTCCCGGCCACCTCGCGTAGCGCAGCTGCTGCTCTCGGTCAGCTGAGCGGATGCATAGGATTCGGTCGCCCGCACGACTTTTGTAAAGCGGAGGCGGAGCCGAGGTTTTGCTGGTCGGGGCGAGTATCAAAAGCACATCTTTTTTATTTTATATTTTTTAGTAATTTTTTACTTTTAATTGTTTCGTGCCGTATTTTAGGGTTACCAAACGTCCTCCTTCGGGAGGACAAGTCCTCCTTTACCCCATTGTCCTCCCGAGTCCTCCCTTCATTGAAAATGTCCTCCTTTCTGACAAAAATGGCATATTTCTCTTTTTTTATCTTCCACGATGTTACAGCGAGAGATGGAACTACTGGAGTAGTGTTATTGGTCTCACCCACGAAGTACTACAAGGAGACCACACACCGTATATTTCACCTGGCGCCATTTCGCGATCGCCTGTTCTCCGATTTTCTCCATAGCGAAATATGTTCCCAGATGAGAGCGCCTCTTTAGAGAAACTTTGTAACTAAATTGTCGTCTGCTACTATAGGAACCGTATTTCCTCAATTTCCCACAGGTGGCGCTCTCATCTGGGAAGAAAAAAAAATCCGAGAACAGGCGATCGCGTTTGTGGGCTGTTTACCACCATCTCCGCCACAGGCGTGCGGTCTCCTTGTAGTACTTCGTGGTCTCACCGGGTATCGTGTAACACAATTTGTAAAAATAAAATCATTCTATTGAACATTCGTGGTTTGCAATATTTAAAATTAAAAAAACGTGTCTTCACTATGCTAGTAAGTTAAGGTTAGGTTAGGAAATTTCCAGGTGTCCTCCTTTCGTACTGTAAAGAAATACCCTACGTATTCTGATGCACACAAATCGCAATAACGTCCCTGGCGGACCGAACGAACGGAGCGGATACGCTACAACGTATCCTTATAGTATCCACATCGTATCCTCTCCGTATCATGCAAGAAAAACTCCTTAAAAAAGGAAGATGAACATTTCACTTGTTAAAATTCGGATTCTACGTGAAATTTTGCGTTAAAAGGTCAGGGAGTAATCGCAATAGTTTTTCTTGCAACATTAAAAACTTTAAAAAAATATAATACTTATCGATAACGTGGGCTGAAGGCGACTTCAAACGCATCGTCGACGGATAAAGCATATGAACTGCTACTGAATGACGATGCGTTTGAAGTCGCCTTCAGCGCACGTCATCGATAAGTATTATATTTATTAAAAGTTTTTAATGTTGCAAGAAAAAATATTGCAATTACTCTGTGACCTTTTAACTCAAAATTTCACGTAGAATCCGAATTTCAACAAGTGAAATGTTAATCTTTCTTTTTTAATGAGTTTTTCTTGCATGATACGGAGAGGATACGATGTGGATACTATAAGGATACGCTGTAGCCTATCCGCTCCGTTCGTTCGGTCCGCCAGGGGTTCAACGATCAGTTTTGAGGTTGAACACACCGACGCTCTCTTTTTTCCATTCACCTCCCTGGCGGACCGGCCGAACGCAAACATTACGCTACAGCGTAACGGTAAAGTAATGGCAAAGTAATGGTAAAGTAATATGGCATAATAATTGATAAAAGAAACAAAATTAATATGTAAACTGTTGCAATTATAATAAAACGCTGAAATTTACGTTAAATGGCCATGCCGTAATTGCAACAAGTTGCTTTTGCAGCGTTAACAAATAAAAAAACATAGTGACTGGCATTGCAGTCCAGCCCCTGCATATTGGCAACCCGTTAACGGGGCTTCAAGTGGGTTGCCAGTCCGCAGGGGCCTGACTTGAATGACAGCCACTTTGTTTTTTTATTTTTTAACGATGAGAAAGCAAGTTGTTGCAATGACGGCATGACCATTTAACGTAAATTTTAACGCTTTATTATAATTGCAACAGTTTACATATTAATTTTGTTTCTTTTATCAATTATAATGCCATATTACTTTACCATTACTTTACCATTACTTTACCATTACTTTACCGTTACGCTGTAGCGTAATGTTTGCATTCGGCCGGTCCGCCAGGGCTGTCAAAATAAATATTTTTCAGAGGCTAAGTACACAATAACACAAGACTGAGCGTTGCTACGTCAGGTTACTACGTCAGCGAGCCACAAAAATCTCGCAGCCAATCAGAGATAACGTTAACTCTAGCAGGACGCGAAAGCCACTGTTCCCGAACAGAAATGCGGCCGAAAAGACGTACTTTCGGCCGTTAAGGTACTGCGCTTTATCGCTATGCACATCCCCCCACGGCTAATTAAGTTTCTTCTTATTCAAGATTGACTGTATATTAAATATAATACTCATGTATAATAATTTCAATCAACGTGTATTAGATTTAATATACACTAGAACCTCATACGCTCGCTCCGCGCGCGAACATTTTATTTGCATGTAATTATTTTATTTGGAAATGAAGTTCAATAAAATACCATGAAATTGAGCCTGTTCGATGAAAAATAGCCAAACTCTACATTTTTAATATAAATTGTTTGAATCATTAATAATCCTTGTAGATTCACAAAACATAGTGAAGAGTCACCGGAAAGATATCCTTAGTTGAATTCGTAAACAAATTTAGCCTATTTGTTGAAAAAGAGCCAAACTCTGAATTTTTCAATGAAAATGTTTTCAATCGTTATTAATTCTTGCAAATTAACAAAGCTATATCGAAAAGAGTCATCAGAAAGACTTTGCATAGCGTCATAGAAAAAAGTAATCAGGAAGATATTCTTGGTTAATT
>CAKNXH010059395.1:0-22786 GCA_932178445.1 Andricus quercusramuli | reverse complement strand
GAAAAATTGAGCCTATTCGTTGAAAAATAGCCAAACTGTAAATTTTTAATATAAATTGTTTAAATAATTAATAATCCTTGTAAATTCACAAAACATAGTAAAGTGTCAACTGAAAGATATTCTTAGTTGAATTCGTAAAAAAATTTAGCTTATTTGTTGAAAAAGAGCCAAACTCTGAATATTTTTATGAACATTTCTAAAATAATGAACAAATATTATGAATTTGCAAAGTCACACAGGAAAGACTTATTTTTAATGCATTTTTTCTGGTTCTGTAAGCAGATTGAGCCAATTCGTTCAAAATAATGATATTACAAATAATAATTCTTGTAAACTTACAAAGCAGCATACAAAATAGTTATCGAAAAGCCATTCCTAGTTGACTCTGTAAAGAAATTCTGCCTATTCCTAAAACTAGCTGTGAATTCGATCTCGAGTGTTTCCACTTTGTTTGTATTTATAATTATATGGTGCTCATTTCACGAGCACTTTGCTTTCCGTTAGCAAATGTATTTGCTTCCTCATAGAGGAAGCATTAGTTATTTTTTTCAATAATAGACAAACCGAAGTTTTCATTTTGCTCAATTTAAAAATAGAAATTTACCAAAAATGAAAAATTACAGAATAATACAAAAAATGTTTTAAATACAAAGATAAATCAGATAAATCAAATCTTGCGTTCGAAATAATAATTTTTTTAGCTGGAAAAGGGAAAGGAAAAGTTCTGTCGCACCCTATCCCTTTCCCAGCTTTATGATTTCTTCACCAAAATTGTCATAATATTACTCTATTTGAAAATTTATGATCAAAAAGTCTTTTCTATTCATGCGCTAACTTTGAATTATGTCGACGAAAGAAGTTTTTCTGCTTAAAACTGATGATTCAGATATTATAAATGAGCAGAACTTCCCTAATCATCAATAAAGTGTATTATTATTATTATTATTATAGATCAATCGATTTGCCTCGAATCAAGGGATTTTTTCCGTTCTTGCATCAATTTTGAATTATGTTACTGAAAAAAGTTCTACTATGAAAAACCGTGTTCTCAAATATTATGCAATTTCACAATTTCCATACTCTTCAATAAAATGTATTAATATTATAGGTCAATCGATTCGTCTCGAATCAACACATCTTTTCTATTCTTGCATCAACTTTGAATTATGTTAATGAAAAAAGTTTAACTATAAAAAAAAAAGATTTTCAAAATATATAAATTACCATAACTTCCCTACAATTTGATAAAATGCATTAAAAATATAGGTCAATCGATTCGTTTCGTACCAAGGAATCTTTTATGTTTTGGCATCAACTCTGAATTATGCTAATGAAAAAAGTTTTACTATAACAAACCGATTGTCAAAATATATAAATTACCATAACTTCCTTACAATTTGATCAAATGCATTGAAATTATAGGTCAATCGATTCGTTTCGTACCAAGGAATCTTTTATGTTTTGGCATCAACTCTGAATTATGCTAATGAAAAAAGTTTCACTATAAAAAACCGATTTTCAAACTATATAAATTACCATAACTTCCTTACAATTTGATAAAATGCATTTAAATTATAGGTCAATCGATCCGTTTCGAACCAAGGAATCTTTTATATTTTTGCATCAACTCTGAATTATGCTAATGAAAAAAGTTTTACTATAAAAAACCGATTGTCAAAATATATAAATTACCATAACTTCCCTACTTTTTGATAAAATGCATTAATATTATAGATCAATCGATTCGTTTCGAACCAAGGAATCTTTTATATTCTTGCATCAACTCTGAATTATGCTAGTGAAAAAGGTTTTACTATAGAAAAACGATTTTCAAAATATATAAATTACCATAACTTTCCTACTCTTCAATAGAATGTATTAATATTATAGGTCAATCGATTCGTCTCGAACCAAGGAATCTTTTATATTCGTGCATCAACTTTGAATTATGCGAATGAAAAAAGTTTTACTATGAAAACCGATTTTCAAAATATTATTGAGTGCTAGAAAAAAATGCAATAAATATTTTCAGAAATCCTTCAGTCAGTTTCAAGATATTAGTGAGGAAAATAAGCTCTCCAAATTTCATCAATTTATCTGCAACTATTTTCTAGTTATCGTGTTCACAAAAAAGCGTGGCATCCACACATCCACACACACACACACATCCGGACAATTGTTTAGAACATTGTATTAGACATTTTTAAATTAGGAAGGGTTTGATTAAATGAATTTAAAATTTTTGAAAAATGTTACCATTACAAAGCTTCCTCTATGAGGAAGCAAAAATAGACCAAATATGAATATGTTTAGGAAAATTGTTGAAATAATTAATAATTATTGTATATTTGCAAAGTATCATAGAAAAGATGTATTGGAAACACATTCTTTCTTGATTCCCTAAACTAATTGACCCTATTTTTCGAAAAATGACCGGGTTCTTAATTTGTTTATGAAAATTGTTTAAATAACTGATCATTCTTGAAAAATTTGCAAATCATCATACAAGAAAGTCATCGAAAAGATATTCGTAGCTAATTCTGTAAGAAAATTTAGCATATTTGTAAAAGAATAGTCAAACTCTACCTATTTGTTAAAAAAATAGGCAAGCTTTAAATTTCTGTATAAAAATTGTTTAAATTATTATTAATTCTTGTATGTCCAAAGCAACATAGAAAAGAGTCATCGGAAAGACATTCCTAATTGATTCCGTAAACAAATTGAGCTTATTCGTTTATGGAAACTGTTCAAATAATTAAACGTTCTTGTGAATTTACATAAGCAGTTTAAATAATTAATAATTCGTCTTGAACGCATGTCAGGGTACCATCGCAACGTATACCTGACGGCTCGGCAAACCTTTTCTATTGTCCGGCGCTCAGCCTCGAAAAAACCCCACCTCGAAGTTCGACGAGGCGTTTTGGTGCTCAACCGGAGGCTACTGTGTACGTTGCGATGATACCTTTAAAATTTAAATGGCTCTGTTCCACACAACCATGGAGTTCAAGACCAGGGCGCGTTTTTTGTTTACGTTTTTTCAACTAATTATAATAACTTAGCATGGTAATCCTATATTTCTTGAAATTTGAGATTCAAAACGACCCAAAATTTCTCAAAAATATCTTGAAATTCTCTTAAATCATTGAATTCAATTGAAATGAAAAGTCAGATTTTCCATTAAAGTAAACCATTGAAAAAATGTAATTAATCCCTGGAACCTGTTAAAAAGCCCTAATATGCCAGGATTTTTGAAAGTAAAAATTCTGAAATTCCTTTCAAACTATTAAGGTCAATTGAGAATTCCTCCGAATACCCCAAAATAATTTCAAATCACTATAAATGAATATCTTGAAATACCTGAAAAAAATCTTAAAATTCTATGAAGCAACTCTGTTTCCCTGAATAAATTTGTTGAAATTTGATAAATGATTATATATACGTACATCAAGTTTTTCCTGCTTGAAATTGTAATAAATAAAATTATTGAATTGCAAATAATAGGTTTTAGTGAAAAATATATAAACATATCAACCCCCCACCCTCCCCCCTCCGCTTCATCATTATATGAGGCACGTAAGTCAGGCACTATTAGTTAGTTAGTTAGCCGCATGAAAAATTCCGTAACGGTACACAGTTCTTATATTTTGAGGTTTACAAATTTTCTGAAATTTATTAGATCTAAGGTGCTCCTTTGATACGTATATTAGATCGCAAACAACTTTTCTTCTTGAAAAAAATTATGAAAATGGTCACAAATTTATTTAATTGAAAAGCAAAAAAGAGCTACATGTTTCATTGAAAAAAAGGAACGTACGTTACTTTGCATTACAATCAGCCAAAAATTGTAACGCGTTAACGCTACCGTGTTAGCGGCGGCTAGATTAAATGGGAATTTAGTTTTAAAGGTACCATCGCAACGTACACAGTAGCCTCAGTTTGAGCACTATAACGCCTCGTCGAGCTTCGAGGTGGAGTTTGTTCGAGGCGGAGCGCCGGACAATAAAAAAGTTTGCCCAGGCCGTCAGGTATACGATGATAACCTGGCATGCGTTTAAGCCAATATTTCTTGTAAATTGATGAAGCTACATAGAAAAGAGTTATCGGAAAGATATTCTTAGTTGACTCCGTAAACAAATTGTGCCTATTCCTTGAAAAATACCCAAACTCTGAATATGTTTCTGAGGACTGTTTAAATAATTATTAATTATTTTAAATGTGCAAAGTATACGTAGAAAAGAGTGATTGGAAATACATTATTGGTGATTCCGTAAACAGATTGAGCTTATTCCATGGAAAGTGGTCAAGCTCTTAATTTGTTGAAATAATTGATAATTCTTGAAAATTTGCAATTATGTAAACAAATTTCATAAACATATTGAGAGTTTGGTTATTTTCCAAATGAAAACTGCGAATTCTAGTGTAGAACAATACACAATCAACAATTATGCATGAATGAATATTTACAAATAATCCTCGTAATAATCAATGAAGTAGCAATACTATTCATATATATGTTTTCATATATATAACTGAAGTGCAATTATGACACAAGTAGCGGTCGACGCGACGCCACAAAACACATCTCTCCGGCCTGAATAGCCATTCACGAATTCATTGAAAGCAAAACCAATGCATACGCAGTAGAAGTGACTCAGGAGCACTCGCCTTTCAAATGTACGAGTCCAAGCCTAAAACTGGATAGAACTGGATTAAAATGGAAACTAAGTATTGAAATGAATGCAATCATATTTTCAATTGTGTAATATTACAAAGTTGGTTTTTAAATGAAAAATTAACCAAATTTATTATAAAAAATCCAAACACAAATTTTCCGAAATGTCAAAAGCTTGAATTGAAAAATATTTTAAAAAAATTGATTAGCAGTTCGAACTCGAAAGTTCATTGCCTCACTACTCAATTCGGGTAGTGTTTCTAGGTGGATAAATACTACCAGTTTGGGTCCACCACACCCACGACGGGCCAACACCACGCAGTATTCCCGAACGGTCACCCATCCAAGTACTAACCGCGCCCATCGCTGCTTACCTTCAGTGATCTTACGGGAACTGGTGTTTTCAGAGTGGTATCGCCGTTGGCGATATAAAATATAAAGGGTACTAAAATTTGGAAAATTTCAAACATTTTGAAATGTAAATGAACTGTGACTAAAACGTTAAATCGAAACAGAATTTTTCAAAATACGAATAAAATATTTAAAATGTTGAAAAATGAGTCAAAGGAATCGTATATATACCGAAGTGTACATGCATAGAACACAGCTCGCCCATCATCGATGAGATCGCCTTATGCTTACTTAAAACTAAGTAACGGTAACGGTGACTGTAACTAAACGACGAATAGCAGCTTTCAAAGATAGGATTATACATTAAAATTAATAAATTTATATGTAACGTGCCACAAGAAAAGGTACCTAACGCAACGAAAACCGAAATTTTTGTATATATGTCAACTCACGCAACTCACGCAACTCAGCGTGTATTTTTATGGCTAGGATCGAAAAAAAGATATTGAATGATCATTTTAAATGAATGCTCATTAGCGTTACTTGATAGAATCGCTTGGAAATATGTCTCACTACTGTTAAAGGTTCATTTAGGTACACACTAAATTAAGCCGATTTTTAGACCCTAAATTAGATTTAGACCTATTTTTGGTCTTGAAACAAAATTTATTTGACTCAAAACTTGAAAAAAGTGTCATTTTCTGTTTCTCATGGAATTTTAGATCATGATCCAAACCATAAAATCTTTGATTTGATTAAAGCATTATTCTTTCTTTCTTCATTTTTTTAGCATTTTTATGAATTTCAGATTAAGTCACATACATATTTTGATAGTCCTCAAAATGATATTTTATTTTGAAAAAGAAAAATTGAAATATTCGTATCTTCAGTGATTAGTACTTTCAGAGAAGAATTTAATTGAAAAAATATACGTTTTTATACATATTTCAAAACTGTTCATTGTTTAGAGCCCAGGCTATGTCGAATTACTTATTGGTCATTGCCCTTTGATTTACATGTGTGTAAAGTATTTGAATATTGTATGTGAAGTCAGCGATCATTTTTTCTAACAGTGATTAATGTAAAGTGAGATCTTTTGAATTGAAAAAATATATCTAATTTATTAAAACAAGCGATAGTTAACATTATTTAAATGTTTAAGACCACACAAATTCTAATTTTGCGCCAAAATTGTGTAAGTTCGTGGCGCTACCGTGGCGCTATCTTCACAAGTACAATTTTTGAACTGTAATTTTTGGTACACTCTATATTACAAACCATCGACATAGAACTGGACTGATGTTTTCGAAGAGGAAATTTAAATCACAATTGAAAAAATGCATGTCGCCCACCACACTCTCCTTTTCACGGCCTTTTCACGCAAGCGTGTTTTGAATTAGACGGCGAATAAAATTAATTTCACACATCGAGTTCGCATCTAGGTTCATGGATAATTAGATTAGGCATAAAACAACAGGGCACCTAGAAATTATTCCCATGTGAAATAGTAATTTATCGATTAATTCAAAACAAGGTCTCCGTGAAAAGACACCCGGGCTTCTTAGACCTTTTCATCCTAAACATAAAACAACTTCACGCGCGGGGATTTTAACATGCACATGATCTACTTTTACAGTAACGTTAACGTGCATATGCTTTTTTATTCTTATTCAAGAAGAAAAAGGTCTAATCAGATTTACGTTTCCCCTACTATATCCGTAGTACATTCTATACGTTGATTGTAGATTACAAACTCAATTTTCATTGTTGCGACGCTTACAAATCCTCAAGAGAAAGTTTGAATACGTAGGAATAGTTCCTGATTGGACACAATTGGACAGGCCAATCCGAATACGGAAGTCTTTTTTTTTACACCAGATTTACAAATATCGACTAGTCGCAAAATAGAAACTATGAGTTGAGTGTTTAAGACCTTCACTACGCGCGTGCGTTGTCAACCATTTGTTCTTGACGACTTCCGTATTCCGATTGGAAATTGAGTGGTGGGGGCACACATCTCCGTGGTGGTGGGGACTCACGTGTCCCAACTCAAGTATAGTTGTGTGCAATGACTGTCTGATAAGATAGACTCAGGGCTGACTGAACAAAAATTACCGAAGTGTGGAGTTTTGTAATTGTTGGATAGAGCGTTAGGCCAAGACGTACGGGGAGAGGATTACGTTAGGAAAATTCCAAAATTCCGGGTGTGAAATACTCTTCAAATTCAGATAATCCTCGACGGCCTTGAATAAACTTATGAAATCATTTCCGCTCACACATACCATATCATATGGATTATACTAGACTGTCAACTACATTAAATCCTGTTAATATATTGTTGTCATCCAACATTGGATGTAAAATAATATTTTGCACTTAGTCTCTTCTACAATCTTTCCCATTCTTCTATTGCTTTAGAGAAGGAAATCTAATAAAGTATATAGACCCTGACATTGATAAAGGTATTCTCTTTATCGCAATGACTGCCTTGCTTAGGAACGCAACAGTATATTAAGAATGATCCATGCTTAAGAGGAATGCACTTTGGATCTATTTTTCTTCAAAATTCGGAACTCTTATGTGTTGAGAATCTTTTGTCTGAACGTTTGCAGAAAAAAAAACTTAGAACGCCTTCTAGCATCTCCAATTCATTGTTTTAAAATTATAAGCGCCTTTGGATTAGACGATTAGCCCAAACGTCTCGTAGGTATGGCCAGTAGCAAGGAGGGTTCTTGGCGCCACTTGAGGAGACATCCCTCTTTTTTATCAATTCCTCCACCATCCTTCAACGCAGGAATAAAAACACTCGAGAAATCTTTAACTGGTGTCAGTGGCACTAGGGAAGTCTTCAACGAACGACAGAACTAGCCCGGCATATGCCACAAAAGGTCTGATAGCTCACAAGACTCATTAGAGACCTGCCAGAACAAAAATTAAGCCACCGAAGTATGACATTTCGTATTTTATACCTCGATAAATTTTATTTTGAAAATATTTCAAAAATCTCTAAAGAAAGGAAAAACCTAAAAGAAAACTGATAAAAAATATACGTGAGTTTCCATGAATAATAAAATATAAATAACGATCGAGTTTCAAAATCTGACACGTGCGGAAAAGTTGAAAACTTCTTCGAGCTTCTGCTGTGTAGAGTGTGTTTGAGATGAAACAATATTTTTCTTTGATGATTATCATCATCATATTGGCATTTTATTGCCACCATCTGAATGCACAACCGGCAGTAAAGAAGTATTGTGGTTCGAGTTTAGCGGGAGTGCTGGATTTTCTTTGCGCCTCCTCGGGATACAATAGTCCGATGGGATATGAAGAAGACACTGAAGAATATACACGTTTCGAAGCAAATAATCAGGGAAACGAGATTATCAGGCGAAAACGAGATATCACTGACGAGTGTTGTTTCAAACCATGTTCTTTGGAGTATCTTCAAGAAGAATACTGCCAAAGTTGATCAAAAGCAGTGCCAGGTAAGAGAAAAGAATTTCCTTTAGATTTATGATTCTGTTTAGCAAAAAACATATTTTATTTCATTTGACTAATTGTGGCTTTAAATATTTACAAGAACTTGGTTGTTTCAGAACCATCAGTTCTTCGAGAATGGTTTTAATATTTCCAATTTTCTTTTTATATTATTTTCATTTCCAAGTACATTAATATGAAAATTAAGAAAAAAAGATTCGTTAATTTCAATTTTATTTCAACACTAGGAATTCACAATTCGACGCCTTCATTCAATATAAGTATTTGCTGATAGCTCCTTGTATGAGACTATTCACTGTACTTATATGCTCATCGAATAGTCTCATACACTTCGCTATCATTAAATAGACTTATATTGAATGGAGGCATAGACTTCCAATTCAATCATTTATTCCATTCAAAGATCGAAATATTAATTCAGAATAATTCACTCTGTTTAAAGCGAATGTCGATTCTAATAAAAAAACTACATTCTTGAAACCACTATATTCTTTAATAATAAGTAATACATTTTTTCAACAAATGTATTATCTATAAGATGCTGTAACTGGGCCGGTTCCATCAGTGCTATCGCACTGGGCACATACCACAAAGGGGCACAAACACAAAAGTAAATGACGTAAAAAAGTTATTAAATTTGAGGAATTCATCACATTCCAAATAAAAATATTACCATGTTTTCCATTCGCAACCTTGAAACTTTCTAAACATTGGTCTGCGATGCTGTTTGCTAACGGGGGGGCGGGGCCCCCACAACTCGCACCGAACGCAAAAAAGGCTTGTTACGGCTATGTACATCTTTCGTATTCAAAGTACATTATCAGTTCCCATAAAGATGAAGTTTAATGAAGTTATAATTTGGCACACAATTTTCATGAAACAAGTAGTGAGCACCCTTATCAAAATATTTTACAGAAAAATCGTTATAGGTGACCTTCAGCTAGGAAGTATTTCACGTTGTCGATTTTAGTTTGGCCAATATTCGCGTTTTTGTGAAGAAGGGTAAAAAATATTTATTTTGGTTTTTCGATGAAAAATTATCCGTCAATGTATGCTAGGGCGGGGCGAAAATGCTGAAATTAGTCGAATCGTTTGAGCTGAGAGAAAACAATTTGTGGGTTGGAATCCAAATAAAGTGAATGAAAATTTTGTTTATCCGGTTAATATCGTCTGTTATTTTTTTCTAATTCTAAATTCAAACCTTTCAAAATCTAAAAAAATGTTTCTATCAGTTGGAAAATTGTAGCAAATTTTGTATATGTATTGTTTTTTTTTCTAGCGAACAATAATAAAAAATCTGCCTGCCGCGCGGGCACATTCTCGTCGCACGCAGCTCGCTTCGCTCGCAATTTTGAACGCGCCTAGGGCACGCGTCTTTTGAGTCTCGCTCTTCACGCTATATTCGTGCATAGACCTCTTAAAATTGAAGGTCAAACCATTGAACACTGTGGTTTGGAGGTTGCGAATTCCCTTTTGTTAAAGCTCCTTTGGCTTTAACGAATACATTCTCATCACGTATCTCTTGCTTCACTCTGGATAAAAATTTGTTCCAAATGCGATATTTTCTATATTATGTACAAATCTATTATATTGAATGTATATATTATTTTAGTTTCTGTGCCTTGGTCTGGGACTACTTATTCAGATATGGCAAAATAAAGCAAAAATTTATTTTTCATGGTTAATTAATTATTTTTTCCTTATTTGGCATTCATCTTTATTCGCAGCTACCGTCATAAAAACATTTTTTTCCCACCCAGGGTGTCTCAAAACGCCGAGATTTGATAAAAACCGGCGATGTCAAATTTCGCATAAAACTAATAGAATTCTTATTAGAATGATAATGTAAAAATTAGGAATTAAAAACAAAATTGTTACTTATTTCTGAATTTTTTAAGATGTTCAAACATGTTTCTTTGGATTGAATCATATACATACATTTTGGATATGCTGCTATTTTGCTTTCGTGGGAAAGAAATCGCGAGTTTGGAATGCTTTAAACACCACGACATTTTTTTCCTCGAAAGAAAAATAATAGCATGTTTCTTCAATTCAGTCTAAAGAAATTTCAGTTTCTAAATGTTTAAAATTTTCCGAAGAATATAGAAAAAAATTATGTTTTGAATTTATAATTCTGTATTATTGTTTTTTTAACTGTTCATAAAAAAGAATTGCTATTATTTTGTAATGCAAATTGTCTTAGATAAACAATTCAACACAGGGGGGTCACTTAACACAATTGATTCGTTTATTGAGCCATGCAATGGCTCAATAGTTGAAATGCATCCCATATTGGATATTAATTATTTTGATAAATAATAGAATCATAATAATATTAACCTAAAGTTTAATTCAATAACACTGTCGAACCTACAACTATAAGTAATGGAGAATAAGTTTTCGAATTTGTTAATATTTCTAAGTAATGGGAATATTTACTTTATATTTTCACTTTAAAGGTCTCCACTACTAGGAATATATTATAATCTGTCATTTTTATTCTAAAAGTGAAACAATAATGAAAAGATTGGAATATAACCTATATTGGATAATAATTAGCTATAACTAAAAATAGAATTGAAATATGTAATTTTAAGTTTCATTCTATAATACTGTACAATGTTAATTTTTAAATTGAATTTTCTACACGAAAATACAAACTTTTAGCAAAGTACATGAATTCTGTAATAAAAACGATACATTTTTTGAACCAAACATGAAATTGTTGAATTCTCATGTAAGTTAATTAATTTTTAACCAAAAGGGAAACGAATTTTCAAAAATATATTTGAACTTTAAACAAAGTAATGTAATTGTCAAAAAGTTCTTCAAGTTTCTATTGAATACTTGCATTTTGTATTAGATAGTTCAATTGTAGATAAAAGAATAAGAATTTTTTACAGAGCAGTTGAACTTTCAAGAAAAGAGTTCATTTTCAATCAAAATAGATTAATTTTTGTTAACAAAAGAAAACGAATTTTCAATAAAAAATATAAATTTTCAATAACTTAGTTGAATTCCAAACAAAGTAATGTATTTTCTACACAAAAGTAAGATTTTTTAACAAATTACATGAAGTTTATACTAACAATGATAAATTTGAAACCAAAAATTGAATAGCTACATTTTCGTTTTAATAAATTAATTCTCAATCAACAATATAACGAATTTCCAAGAAAATATTTCAATTGTAAGGAAAATACATTTATTTCAAAGAGAGTAATTTAACTTGCAAACAAATGCTTCGATTTTGTATCAGACAGTTCAATTTCCCATGAAAGGACAAAAGTTTTATACAAAATAGTTGAATTGTCAACAAAGAATGACATTTTCAATCTAAACAGATTAGTTTTTGTGAACAAAAGAAGACGAATTTTCAAGAAAGTAAATTAATTTTCCATAATATAGTTACATTTTCAATCAAAGGAATGCATTTTCTAAACAAAAATACGCATTTTTAATGTATGCATACAACACACAATTTACTATGACTACAATGTGAACTATACACAAAAACTCATCGTATTGATATATTCATGTTAAAAAATAATATACTGCAACCAGAAAATCATTCACATTACAGTAAATTATTCACAGATGAAAAAAGATAATAATAATGTGAATGACAGAATTTGTAACTACCAACATTTCCTGAAAATGCACGTTTGGCGGGCCTGCCTTCATGTGGGCCATATGCCTGCGGAGTGCCTCTAGGACCCTGACAATAGCGCCATCTGGCAAGCGAACTATTGAGTATCTCAAATTTATTGTAGGAATGTTAATGAAAAAGTGCAGTGAATATCAATTCATTGTAGTATTTCATTTATTGTAGTATTGAACAAAAAATTTATGAAGGTTTCATGATAACGAAAGGTTTTCTTAGAAACAACCCTAATATAATTTGCATGAAGGCTGATAAAGGCAATATTACAGTTTGTATGAAGAAATCAGATTATATTAGGGATATGGAGGATTTACTTTCCAATCGTGATAATTTTTATATATTGAATGAAAACCCATTAAAATAATTACAAAGGGACACTTTCAAGATTGTAGATAATTAGAGAAAGAAAGGAATTTTAAGAAAAGTTATAAGATGGACTGATATAAATACCGAAGACACAGTTCTTGCCAGATGTTATGGTTTGAGAAACACTCAGAGAAAAGATTGAGTTGATTCAACAAAACAATTTGTTCAACCTAATTTGTTTGTTGAAACTAAAAACTTTGGTCAGCGCAAATAAACCTTTGGTTATTTCTAAAAAACACAACGAATCAATTTGGTCAATTTGGAGTAGTTATTTATTTGAGCATGTTTGGTTGATTCAACCAAATAAATGTGTTGAACGGAATATATTATTCATGAAAAAATGATTTGGTCAAAGTAACGAAATAATTTGGTTGATTGTACCAAATACTTTTATCAATAACATTAATAACGTGTCGCGAATCAGTAAAAAAATTAGTAATACGAACAAATTGAGACTAACAATGTCGACGTTTTTTAAAAACTTGGGTCTGAAACAGTATGCAGAAGATTTTGAACGGAAGTACAACCTTTATTTCGCAGGGTTCACACCGGTGCAGGCAACCTAGCCTCGAAATTCATAAGTGATGAAAGAACCCCACTCAAATTTATGAAAAAAGCCTTTCTGTCAAATTGTGTGATAGTTCGTTTTTCTAATGCTGCAAGTGATGCTTATCAAAAGTTTTTTTATCAACAGCTTTTGTCCTGGAATACAATTTTTTGAAAGTGAAGATCTAGATACATTTTCATTAAAAGAAACAATCAAAATATTTCCTTGTATCAACCAAATATTTGGTTGGATTAACCAAAATATTTGTTAGAATCAAACAAACTTTATTAACCAAAAAATTTGGTTGAATCAACCAAGCATTCTATTGACCATAAAGCAATCTATTGATTTGTTTGATCCAACCAAATTTTAGTTGAATCAACCAAACTTTTTTCTGATTGAAGATTCATAAAGATGGCTATCCTTTAAAAATAGTTATTTCAACTATTAACACTCCCACGAAATTTTTAGAACAAAACTTCAATTTGATACTTAAAGACTCCATGCGCGAAACTAATATCTGGTTTCTTTGAATCGAAGAAATCAGGGACTGAGAGTAAAACTCCAGAAAGCTGAAACTAGGATTTAAACCTAACTTATTCGGATTGCTGCCCACTCCCTTCGGGATCGTCTGCAAGCATCTTCAATTGAGTTCTCATCAGGAGTAAAACCTTCCAGCATTCTGTAGGTTTAGATCTTTCGAAGATTCGATCCCGGTACTCTTTTTTCATCAGTACACAAACTAAACGATCGATCCTCTGTACCTGCTCTCCTCGGGAGTCAAACGCTGACCGGCTGCTGCCACAACCCATCCGTTCCTAAGTGCTTGAGAAACAGGGACTGTCCACTCAGGATGGGATCACTTTCTCCCTGCAGTACATCTTTTCTGATCTCGAGGAGAGTTAAACCTAACAATTCTTTTTTCCTCGGCTCAGGGTTTAAACCCCAAAGTGATCAAAACGTTTTACTCTCAGTCCCTGAGAAATATTGACATAAATGAAAGCAATATCAATTAAGTGAAAGCGATATTTCTTTATGTAAGGGGATTGATACTGTTGTTCTAAAAGAACGTGTCATTATTTATGCCCAATGAACATTTCCTTCAAGTGAAGATATATATTTTTGAAATCACTTCATACATCATTCGGTCGAAAAAATATTTTGGTAAAATTCTTTATTTGCACCGAGTAGTTAAGAACATATGCCGCCAGGTGCGCAGAGTTTATAGTCTCACAATAGAAATGGATTCTCCAGTCTTTAAGTTAGCCATACATTTTCACCGTAGATATATTCTGAAATATGTGGTGATTGGTGTTTATCGGTCTTCCTGAGCATTGGTCAGTTGGTCTTGATTGAGATTTTTTTTCCTACTCCGCGAAAATAAAAATAAATATATTATTATAAATTATAATCAGTATAATTGCAGTGAATATTTTTTTCAATAAATGGGCCTGCTCAATTTTTGTACTTTTTATACCCAAAAATATGCTTATTTGAATCAAAGAATCATATATTTGGTTTAAAAAAAAAACTTTTACTCAGTCCGAGTTACATTCATTTGTATGTAATAATTATCTTCTTGAACTTAACCATACTTCTTTACATCACGGAACTCACCGATCATATCAAATACTTATTTATTACAGTCAATAACTAATCTATTTCGCTCAGCGAATATTTTACAGTGTCAAGTAAGTATTTCTATGCATTAAGCATTGCGTTCCTTAGATCCAAAGAAAACATTTCTTTAATCTGAAGAAATATTTCTTCAGCCATACACTGAAAAAAAGAATGTCTGGATCCAAGAAAATGCATTTACTTGAATCCTATTTCTTAGCATCAAGAAAATATTCCTTATTAGAAGTAATTTTTATTTAAACCAGACACATATCTTTTATTGATCTAAAGAAATGAATTCTTTGGCTATATTTTCTTGAATCGAACAAATATTTCTTACATTCAAGAAAACCATTTCTTTGATTCAAAAGGTCTAGATTCGTTGGAATCTGATTAGTCGTTCAAAGAAATATTTGTTTGATTCAATGAGTTCGATTCTTTGAATTGATTCAGACGCATTTGAATCAATTAATTGTGCATACTTGAATCAAGTCTTTAAAGTTCATTTGAATCAAAGTAATAATGATTTAATCCAAAATAATATTAATTTAATTAAAAATATATTTATTTGTTACAAAGAGTTCATGAATTTATACCAATGAAGCATTTATTTAGATGAACAAGATATTGTGTTTACATGAATATTTATTTCTTCATTTGAAGGAAATATTTCATTTGCCTACTAGCATTTAATTATTCAGAACAAATAAACATTTATTTCAACGAAGTAATTATTGTTTCAAATCAAGCATTTAATAATTTGTTTCTATTGAATACCTCTTTAGATCAAAGAAATATGTTGTTAAATTCAATATCCATGTTTTTGATTTGAAGAAATATTTCTTTGGCATTTATGGTGAGGGTTAAATACGACTTTTCGCTTTATAACTTCCATGTTGCGACAGCGTCGTGGTCATCGCAGTGGACTTGACACTCAACGGACCCGAGTTCGATTCCTGCTGGAGGTGGATTTTTCATCGAATTTTTCTGTTTCAGGTTCATCGAGATTTTAAATTATGTGCTCTGTTTAAATTAGATATGTATAATAATAACAATGTTAATAATAATTTAAGTTGAAAGATTCCGTTTGTTTATTTAGGAAAATATGTACTACAGTTGAAGTACAAACTACTTTATTGCACTCGCGCATGGTGTAGGCCAAAGAAATATTTGTTTGAGTCAGTGGTATATTTTTTTTGCTTCAAATACTGAAAAATTTGATGCGAAGAAATAGTTCTGTGAGCCTATAAAATGTTTGCCTGACTTTAAAATATATTTCTTTCCATCAATTCACATATTCTCATCTCAAAGAAATATTCATTCCCATTCATGGCACATTCATTTGGAACAATGAGTCATTTAATAGGTTTAAAATGTATTCTTTTGCCTCCAATTAATATTTCTTTGATTTAAAGAAATATTTCCCTCCGACCAATAGGCCGTTCATTGAATTAAACAATGTTAACTTAATCCTATTAACATTTGTCTAGCTGAAAGAAATTATTTTTTTCATTCAAAGTGCATATTTTTACTTGCCTCAAGAAAATATTTCTTTGAAAATAAACAGGACTTTCACTTACTTCAGCCAAGTAAAATTCACTTGGTACAAGTCATCTTTTTTTTCAGTGTATTCTACTCTACCATTTCTTTAAATCAAAGAAATTTCCTTTGATTTAAATAAGTTTTTTTCTCCCAGTGTTGATAAGAGTGCTGTATGAGCACCGAAACGTTGGTAAATATTATGAATGCTTTCATATTTGGATTTGATAATAATAAAAGTAAAAAAGACTGAATAATTATTTTTTTTTAATTTTATTAATTTTTACTGTGCTCCAAGTTCTAAGTAAAAAGTTTACCAAAAGTGGAAAATTTCAGAAAAAGCCGCAACTATCTAGCATTCTCCTAAGAGAATATTATTATAAATGATAATAAATTCTTTAAACAGTCATTTTCTATAAATTTAATTGATTATTGCTTCTATCTAACGGAAAAGTTGAAATTAAGTTGAGAAACTCGGGAAAAATCGTGACTTTCTAGATCCATTCTAAGAGAAAATCGCTGAAAACTAATAAATCGTTTGAAAACTTTGAAATTTCAGAAAAACCGCAACTTTCTAGCATTATTCAAGGAGAATTTCATTGAAAATAATAATAATATTGTTTAAAAAATCATGCTACTTAACTCCAAATAATCATTACCTCACTCTAAGTAAAAAGTTAAAAATATGTTGAAAAATTCTGAAAAAAAACGTGACTTTCTAAATCTATTTTAAGAGAATATTGCTAAATCTAGTAGTAAGTTTTCAAACAATTTATTTTGTTGAACTCAATTGATTATTGCCTCGATCTGAGTAAAAAGTTGGAAAAGAGTTGAAAAATTAGGAAAAAACTGTGACTACCTAAATCTATTCACAGAAAAAATGTCCAAAATTTATAATAAGTTGTTTAAACAATTATTTTTGTGGAAAGTGGTATTTTATGTATAAGAAATAATATGCATGAAAATTTGGAAAACAAAATTTCCGATGCATTTTTGGACTATCTAGTCATCTGGTCCTAGTCTATAGTACGCGAATATCTAACAGGAAGGTACTCCAGGTGTCCCTCGCCGATTTGATTCTCCCTGATATATGTTGTAGTACTCGAAAAACGAAACGACACGTATTTTTTCTCATTTGCGGAAAACACTTTAAGGGGGTGAAACAGCCCCTCAAAGATAGGGGTCGCAAGTGCCGATTATATAGTTTTGTGTATAAAAAAAAAAAAAAAAAATTGATTAGCATTTCGAACTCGAAAGTTCATTGCCTCACTACCCGATTCGGGTAGTGTTTCTAGGTGGATAAATACTACCAGTGTGAGTCCACCACACCCACGACGGGCCAACACCACACAGTATTCCCCGAACGGTCACCCATCCAAGTACTAACCGCGCCCAACGCTGCTTAACCTCAGTGATCTTACGGGAACTGGTGTTTTCAGCGTGGTAATGCCGTTGGCATTGTATAAAAACAAAATTTATTTCTACAAAACCCACTGGAAAAGTTTCCTCGTGATAAAAGATGTAAAACGTAAGTAAGAAAAAACTGAAGGGGTAAACCACCCCTACATATTATTAAAGTTGTGCTGAAAATTGCTAAATTCACCGGAAAAAATTTAAAAAATATATATTTTGCTCCTGAGACGAAAATAAAGTTGACATGTTTCGCCAAAAAAAAATTGGAAAAAAATTAATGGGGGTCGCTACCCCTGAACACTTTTTAGTTGGTGTCTAAGATAATATGTATATACTTTCCAGATACATAAAAAATTGGAAAATTAGTTTGATAACGAAGGAAGTAAAATAGAGTCCATCCAAAATGAATAAAAAAATTAAGCGGGGGTAAACCACCCGTACGTATTTCTAAATGTGCTGAAAATTGCTAATTTAATAGGAGAAAAATGTTAAAAATATATATTTTGCACTTGTGACCAAAATAAAGTTGAAGTGTTCCGCAAAAAAAAATTGTTTACAAATTAATCGGGGTAGCTACCCCTGAACACTTTTTAGTTGGTGTCAATGATTATATATAATTTCCATACACAAAAAATGTTGAAATTGTTTTATAACGAAGGAAGTAAAATAGAGTCCATCCAACAGGAATAAAAAAATTACGCGGGGGTGAACCACCCCCCAGTTATGTGGAAAATAGTTAAATAAGTCTAAAATCGAGCAAAAAAATCTGAAGAAAATACGTGTCGCACATAAAAAGGAGGATGAAGGTATTTATGTATTTTGAAGAAAAAAAGGGCATTGGAGAGCGTAACTACCCTTAAATTGTTTCACATATTAACCTTTTTAATTAGATCTTGTGGGCATTATTTTTAAAGTTTGTTTAATTTTATGGTATGCGATCTGTTGTAAACGAATCACCTTGTTTTTGTCGCAAGATAAAATTGATCACAGAAGGTACAATAATAGAATAGCTGACAAAGAATATTGAATCTTTCCTGTTGTTCCTGTTGGAATCATTTCAAAATGTACACTTTTATCAAATAAATTAATATTTATTTTATCTCACGAAAAAATATGGTGATTCACACCAGGATAGAAACTGGTCCGTGCGAAGATTAAACTGGAAAATAACAGCAATGACGTGAATAACGTACAAAAACTTGCAATATAAAATCCTCAGAATCCGAAACAGGATTCAGTCTAGTTTTCAACGCCGCTACTCTGCCCTAATTCGTTTAGAATTAGTTCAGTCCAGTCTAGTTTTATGAAAAACACGCCCGAATTCTATCGAACCGTTCACTTCAAGTTGCAATTTCTGCACTCTGTTCAAATTTAAAAAGATTTGTTCATTCAAAAAATTCTGTGTGCGTAAAGTTACTTCGAAAATTCTGTGAATTTCCGGAACGGGGACTCACATTCATCCAGAAAACCAGGAACATCAGATTCCCTAATCAAAATAGCAGTCGAGAACGGGCTAATTGTTCAAGATAAAGATATACGCGGATGGGCATTACAAGCACAACAAGATTTTGGCCATAAAGATTTTCGCTTCCGCACTTCTTGAACGTGACTTGATAAATATCAAAGCAAACACTGAATAGTTTCCAGAAAAATGAAGAAGTTTGTTACCAGAAAGACTTTGGAAAATGTCGATGAGTTAGAAATGAAGGCAGATAAATTTCTAGCCAGTGTGAAGCAACAGAGAGCAAATTTTGGAGTACAGAATGTTTATAATTCGGATCAAAGTGGTTTTCAATTGGAAATTTATTCCGGGAGAACTTTGGCTGTTGAAGGAAAAAAAATGGTGAAATGCGTTGTCCAGTCTATTCCGTCCACGACCCACAGTTTACCTATACAACCACAAATACCAGCTGACGGGAACCTTCTTTCACCTCTATTTCTAGACCTAAAAGTACCGAGCGGAAAATTTGGACCAATTCTAGATAGGACATTATTTAGGCCGAGTAATGTGTACGTAGATGCTTCAAAATCGGGAAAATTCACCTCAGGTAACGTTACATTATGTGCGTCACTTTTCCGATTCTGTTATTTTGATGAATTACGATATCAATTTACATAACAGGAAGAATATTATTAGGCTTCAGTCTTTGGTGCATAATAAATTAACCTTGCCAAGATATACTAAACTTTTTGAATATTCATGGTACAAAAGCGGATGTATTGCAAAAAAACCAGGTAAATTCGAAAATTCGGTGGACTTTAGCTTCGGTGATTCTTGTAAAACACATTGCGACATATTAGGATGTACGAATATCGCTGTAATTCGATGTTCGTGGTGTAAGAAATCATTATGTTTGAAACACTTCTTTGACGAATATTGTTTCTTTCTTTTGTATACAAATAGTTTAGGGGTGGTTATCCTCTTCAATGCTCTTTTTTCCTTAAAATACATTAATACCTTCATCCTCATTTTTTGTGCAACACGCATTTTCTTAGGATTTTTTTGCTTGAATTCAGTCTTATTTTGCAATTTTTCACATAATTGGAGGGTGGTTTACCCCGCCTAATTTTTTACTCATGTTGGATGGACTCTTATTTTACTTCCTTCGTTATAAAAACTATTTTCCCAATTGTCTTTGTGTATGGAAAGTATATATTATCATAGACACCAACTAAAAAGTTTTTAGGAGTAGGTACTGTCATTAGTTTAAACAAAATTTTTTTTGGCGAAACACGTAAAGTTTATTTTTGTCCCACACGGAGAAAAAAATCGCACTGTTCTAGTAGGCTGTGCTCTTAATATTACAGCACGGAACTTCATGTGCGACATTGGTATGAATTCCTACCAATATTGGCATCAGGTCAGACAATTTTAGCATTAAATGGCTCATACCATGAAGGAACTTTGCCTTACCACGGTTGTAAGAAAACCCATCCTTGTACAGTATGAGTACTCTTACAAAAGTGATGTTAGGCCACGCGTACCGGTGCTTGCTGTGAAGCTAGGTTCGTAAGTAGGCGTGGCCTAATATCTCTTTTGTAAGAGTACTCATACTAGAGTAGAGTAAGTTCTCTACAAATATAGCAAGGCGAAGTTCGTGCTATTTTGGCGAGGGATAGCGGCTTCAAATGTATTGAATGAAACCTGCGACAGAAGCATGACTAGTGTTCTTACTATTATAGTCATATTTTTTTCTCCGTGCAAGTGCAAAATATATAGTTTTAAGATTTTTCTCCTGTGAATTTAGCAATTTTCAGCACATTTGAGAATATGTAGGGGTGGTTTACCCCTGCGTAATTTTTTTATTCATCTTGGATGGACACTTTGTTACTTCCTTCGTTATCAAACTAATTTCTCAATTTTTTTGTGTCTGAAAAGTATATATTATCATAGACACAAAATGAAAAGTGCTTAGGGGTAGCTACCCCCATTAATTTTTTTACATTATTTCTGGCGAAACACGTCAACTTTATTGTTGTCTGAAGTGCAAAATATATATTTTTTTATTCTTCCCAGCGAATTTCGCAATTTTCAGCACATTTAAAAATATGTAGGGGTGGTCTACCTCCACATAATTTTTTATTCATGTTAGATGGACTCTATTTTACTTCCTTCGTTATAAAACTTATTTCCCGATTTTTTTTGTGTATAGAGACTATATATTATCATAGACACCAACTAAAAAGTGTTTAGGGGTAGCTACCCCTATTAATTTTTTCACCATTTTCTTGCGAAACACGTCAACTTTATTTTTGTCTCAAGTGCAAAATATATATTTTGAAATTTTCTTCCGGTGAATTTAGCAATTTTCAGCACATTTAAAAATATGTAGGGGTGGTTTACCCCCACGTAATTTTTTTTATTCCTGTTGCATGAACTCTATTTTACTTCCTCCGTTATAAAACTAAATTCCCCATTTTTTGTGTATGGACAGTATATATTATCATTGACACCAACTAAAAAATGTTTAGGGGTAGCTACCCCCATTAATTTGAAAAAAAAAATTTTGGCGAAACACGTCAACTTTATTTTTGTCTCAAGCGCAAAATATGTATTTTTTAAATTTTTTCCGGTGAATTTAGCAATTTTCAGCAAAACTTTAATAATATGTAGGAGTGGTTTATCCCCTTCAGTTTTTTTTAATTACGTTTTTCATCTTTTATCACGAGGAAACTTTTCCAGTAGATTTTGTCGAAATCAATTTTGTTTTTATACACAAAAGTATATGATCGACACTTGCGACCCCTATCTTTGAGGGGCTGTTTCACCCCCTTAAAGTGTTTCTCCGCAGATGAGACAAAATACGTTTCGCTTAGTTTCTCGACTACTATAACATATATTAGGGAGAATCAAATTGGTGAGTGACACCTGGAGTACCTGCCTGTAAGTAGGGGGAGGAGCACCCAGGTATAAGGTAAACAGGAGAGAGGTCAGATTAGGCTCAATTCGAGCAAAAAATAAAAGGGGCTCACCACTGCCCAGGTCAAACACTGACCGCTGGCTCAATTCGAGCGCATCCCCTAAAAGTCGGGTCGACTTCTACCGCTCGATCTGAAAAATTTCACTTCTCAGAATGAGAGTCCATGCATGCTGGAACGCAAACCCAAACGCGTAGATGCGTTCCATGTGCTAAAAGAGGACCGAGCGTGGCTCCATCTTATGTTAGCACAGTGAAACGCATCTACGCTGCGTTTGCGTTCAAGCATGCATGGACCATAAGCTCCTTTCCTTCGGCGCACGTCACACACACACACAGACATATATATATATATATATATATATATATATAATTAAAAAAAAGTTAAACAACCACCGCAGGGTACCACTAAGAGCAACTGCCATCTGGAAAAAATGTCAATGGCCCCCAGTAGAACCGCGGTAAAATACACCTATGGCCACGTCTCACATCCGTGAGATGGGTGGTCACAGGGCACGACGAAATCACAACGACAGGCCGGCGAAACCCTCGTGTGTCTTGAGGACACGAAGCGACCCAAGGATGACAGCTTTCTGCATCCATCTCGCAAGAGCCTTGGCATATTTTTGGCACGCGGGTATGGCTTTAAGGTTACGAACCAGCGATAATTTCACACCTCCGAGAGCACCTATCACAAGAACAAT
>CAKNXH010059393.1:142179-180492 GCA_932178445.1 Andricus quercusramuli | reverse complement strand
TATTAGTAAATTAAATATTATACATACCTTTAAGTAATTATTGTTTTATTGTTATTTTAACACTCTTTTTTCAACCTAGATAGATAGAAAATAAGATTAGAATAATTAATTTGCGTTTTAATTAGTCGTTTTCTTTTCCAAATCGTCCTTTACTCTTAGAATAACAGAGAGGGGTTGGGGCCCCCTCCCTATTGAAGACGAAACATGTTCACTAAAGAATCATCACAGGTTTGAATAGGGAGGGGGTGGGGCCCACTCCCCTTTTCCATCTCTGAATCATTCATTTAACCGATAAGGATAATCACCATTTTTGTAATTAGGCCACACCTATTAATGACGGCCATTTTGTAATTGGGCCACACCCGATAATGACCGTTATTTTGTAATTAGGACACACCCCCTTCATGACCGCCATTTTGTAATTAGGCCACGTCCCTCGGCCAATTAGGGGAGAGCTCACCCCCTCCCCACCCCCACCCTCCTTTTAGGACACGCCTCTCGACCAATCAGAGGCCGTCCTATGGCTAAGGTTATCGACTAGTGTATTTAAAATTTTTACTTCATGTTTTGAAGAATGAATAATAATTGCACAATGCCTAATGAAATGCAGTGAAAACAATTAAAACTACTTACAAAATTAAAAAATAGGGGATTAGTTTTCAAGCGTACTCACTCAAAAATCCATGTTTTCTGATCTAAGTCAAACTGTGAAAAGTGTTGTCCTAGTTTTGTATTTCATGTGCATTTGTAACAAAGTCTCAATTGAAATGAATCGGAAATATTGCAACAGCCATTTCCAATTAGAAGTAATAGGAATACTGCCTTTCAAATTGATTTTAATTGCAGAAATTTCAGTACTGAAAAATTAATATAGTCTTAACCTGTAATAGCATCAAAGCAAAAAACTCTGTATAAATATTCAAGTCAATTTCTTTTTCGGTATCAAAAATCTTTACAACTTCCTTTTTTCGTTCATTCTAAAAATATGTAGAGGAATATTGGAAGTAAAAGGTTGATAAATTTTGACAAGAAGAGTAACTGATCTATTGAAAATTTTAATATTTTCTACCATGAACATCTGCAGTTACACGACATAAAAATAGGTTTCATAAAGAATCTGAGAATTGGGAAAAATAACGATATTTTTCTAGTTTTAAGGCGAGGCGTCAATACTTTTATTCAATAAAAAAAATTTTTATTCCCTTTCAACGTTTCAGTAACGTACCATTACCCTTATCAGGCACACAGATGATAAGAAAAGAAATTATCTGTCGAGTCACAAAAAAGACCTTTGTCCAAGATCATGTTTCAAAAACTAGGTTGAAAAAATTATTATATAAAATATTCTCTCTAAATCTGAATCAGCGATAAGTATACCGCTTATTCAAATCAGCGTATATATGCTGCTGAAGCAGCGAAATTTAGCTGCAGATCAGTGACATTTCACTAATTAGCAGCTGAATTTCGCTGATTTGCCAGCCTATATACGCTGATTTGAATTAGCGATATACTTATCGCTGATTCAGATTTAGAGAGTTCAATGTTGGAGAATATGTACATGACTTTTGAGGTTATCATTTTTTATGCAGTTATTTTGGAGGTTATCGTAGCGTATCGCTGGTTTACCATCATGCGCTATCAGTTACAAAAATATTTTAACGTTACCTTCTCCCTTTTTGAAATTTGTTTCATCACCAATTTTACTAATTTTATAAAAATACTCTTAAATATGCAACGCAAATTGCAATAGACACATCACAAATGAATACAAAATAATTTCATAAAATCCCTTTTCAAAAAAAGAATGCACATAATCTCCAATACTGAACATTTTAAGCGGAAATTTCTTGAACAAAATTTTGGAAACATGATCTTCAACTAAGGTCTATTTTTTCACTCGACAGAAAAGTGTTTATCTTATCATCGGTGTGACTGATGAGGGTGACGGTACGTTACTAAAACATTGCATGCAAATGGACTTTTTTCATTGAATACAAGTCTGAACGTGTGGCTTGAGAACTATAAAAATATAATTATTTTTCCTAAACCTCAAAATTTTGTGTTTGTCATTCCTGGACGTAGAACACTCAAAATCCAACCTCTTTTCATAATTCACAAATAGACTTTAAAACATGCATCAAGAGTAATGGATTTGTTATAATAGTAACGCAAATCATTTTTTTTTCAAATAATAATCAGATATCGAATTTTAATATTTTTGAATTATATTTTACTGACAATAAGGATTATTATGAATGAGTAAATCAATAAACTCATTCATAAAGTGTTCTGTAACAATTTTATTAAAAACTGAAAATATTGAAGTCTTATAATAAAAATAATGAAACATGTCTTCATGAGGCAGAAAAATGTTCACTCTTCATGTAATGAGCAACAATAAACATACCAACAGTAAAAATAAGTTTTTTATTACTTTTCAACTGTCAAATTCTCTTAATCTGTAGTGAATTTAATGACATTTGCAGGTGGAAACTGTCGGAGACAAGTATATGGCTGTAAGTGGATTGCCAGAACCTTGTCGTTCTCATGCAAGATGTATAGCGCGATTGGCTTTAGACATGATGGATTTAGCAGCAGACGAAGTACAGATAGATGGAGAACCCGTGGTAAGAAGTCAAAGGAAAATTATCTAATAGTGGTCAGATTACGTAGACACAATGCTAGAATTTTTCCAGATAAGTTAGTAAGAGCAGCAACCCCGAAATCTAAATTATTCTCTTCGTTTTTTGAATTATTTGTTTGGTTTGTTTGTCAAAAAAACGTAATAGAACAAACCTCATTTGTTACGACTACTTCCACAATTTCTTATACAGAATGTGTATGATAACAAGTGGAGGATGAAAACCTGAATCAGAAAAATTTCCTCCTCAGATTGCCTATCCTAGAATATAAACTGTTGAAATACCCTTGTAAAATATATAAAACATAAAAGTTAGAATTGATAGCTAGAACGAATTTACGGCTGCGTCAGACTGAATTTGGTTGTGATAAATCAATCATACGCAGAACTGCCTGAGCTGCTCCTCCTGTTGAGGAGATCTGAACTTTGGATAGTCTAATGTTCTGCATGTCTGATATACAATGCTAATGAGGGTGCAAACTCCACTTGGTAGTGCAGTTGAAATTTATTTACAAATTTTATTTTTTGGTACTTTTGTTATTATTAATAATATGAAACTATAATTTCGTGGAGAAGTATTTTTCATAGATATAATATTAATTTTTGAATAATAATATAATATATTGATCGAACGAAATTAACTTTTGGATTAAAAAATTGAATTTATTTCAATTTGTTACTTATAATATTATGTATCTATACAAAATAGTTTCCAATGAAATTATAGTCTCATGATATCAATAATAACGGAAGTACTTAAAAATCCTGACGTATTGCATACACGAAATTCAAATATTATTCTTAAGATATAAAAATGAAAGGCAAATAAATGCCACTTTTTTGTAAAAATATAGGTCCAGCCTTATTCATGAACAACTCTTGTACAAATTTCGAAGTAAGACCTTCAAAAGCCTCCTCGCTCACCTCATTGTCTATTCAAATTATACTTGGGTCGATCAAATATAAACCGGAATTTCTTTTAAAATTTTTACAAAGTACAAAATTATTATTTATTTACATACATTCCACTACAATTGAGCCACTTTTGCGATCGGAACGGTAGCTTCTGAATTTCAGTGTTGTAGAACAAAAGTTGTTGAGCATGAAGCCATTGGCGCATGCAGTGCTCTTTCTCCTCATAGGTGTCGAAATGCTGATCTCCCAACACCTCTTTCAGTAATCCAAACAAATGGTAGTTACAGGGTGAGAGATCAGGGATATTAGCGGGATGTGCGAGAAATGTCCAGTGTAGTTCCTGCAGTTTTTTTTTTGGGTTAGAATGGCAGTACCCCAGCAAACATGGATATATAACAGATCTGTAACTGTTCTAGAACACAAAAGAACACGTTCTAGAACAGGTTACTAACAAGTTAGTAGCCAGCGAGTAACTATGTCATCTCCCATACTCTGTACCAATTCAGTAACAGTTCTAGAACACTGTGACACGCGGTTGTAACAATTCTAGAAAAAATCTAGAACTCAGTTACAATGCTTTGTAACAACTCTGTGACAGATCTACAACGCAGTTACAATGCTTTGTAACAATTCTGTAACAGATCTAGAACTCATTTACAAATTTCTAACAATTCTGTAACAGATCGAGAACAATTCTAGAACTAGGTTACACACGTCTTGTATCCATTTTGTCACAGATCTAGAACGCTGTGACACATGCTCGGATGCAATTCTGAAACAAATCTATAACTCGGTTGCACATGTTCTGTACCAATTCTAGAACAAATTATGAACTCTCTTTCTTACATTCTATAACAACTGTAGAACAATTCTAGATCTTTGTTACACACGATCTGTAACAATGTCGGAACAATTCTGTGACAGTCCTCAAACTGTTACGCAAGAAATACAGAACAGTGTTATGTAACATTTATGTAACTGGGTAACGTAAAAGTAACGTGATTTTTGTTCATGCTTGCTACACTACAAGAATTTAATTATCCAAAATGGTATTCATGAGTACCATACACATACCTTTATATAGACAATCAAATTCTTGTAATGTAACAGGAATGCACAGAGTAATGCTTTTTTTTACAGTACCCGGTTACATAAATGTTACATAACACTTTAATGTTACGTTTAATAATGATGATGAGTAAGTCTCGACCTTTTGTATATTGAATCCCTGATCAGTCTTAGATTAGAAAGGTCATTTAAATTAAAGTTTAAATTATTAGATGTTCAACCAACCTGGCGAGCGGTGTGTCTCGAAGTCTTGCCAACTTGGTAAAATGGGTTTTAAACCATTTCTAAGTTTTTATAATTTTATATTTTTTATACAAATATTGCCTACGTATTTTTCTTCATGATATTAAATTTTTGACTTTGTATCTGTCTGACTGGAAACACTTTATATGGGATGTTTGAACTATTTCTATAAAATTTGACTTAAATAAATTTATTGAAGAGGGTCCAAAATCAGGACCGAAGCGTCTCATAATTTCGTCTTTAATTTAAATGGCCTTCCTAATCGAAGACTGATCAATGATTTAATTACGTTCAACAAGTTATAAAAAAAGGCCTGGAATTTCTTAGACATAAACTTATCAATGATGACATTTATTTTTGAAGTGAACGCAGTTACACAAAAATTATAGATGATTAATTTACATATTAGCACGCATTATGTCATAATTTATATCGCTGATACAGTTCCAGAAGCTTCGTGAGCCACAAAATTATCCTAATAATAACATATGTAATATAAAGTAAAAAATGCTAGAATGCCTAGCAAATTTTGGATCCTTTTTATTGATAAAGTTCCTAGCAGTTGAAAAGGAAAAATAATAAAAATTTGATCTCTGTGTTTGTGCAGTATTCAATTATTATATCAACGAAGTTCATGAGTGCCTGCTTCATTGCGGATCAAATTAATTGCAAGATTATTACTAGTTTCACATACATTAGCTTCGGATATTTCTACACTATTTACGAAAGAAGTGTATATGGCGGGAGTGGCGGGAAGTTCGTCAATATTGGACTCCATCAAATTTGATGTTAAAGGAATAGGAATGGCTGAGTCTATCTTCTCTGCTTGTTTGCGAATCAACCGCGCTCTGTGTCTCTTAGAGATGTTACTGCGATCCTTCCTCTCGTTGGGCATCTCGATTGCACCCTTGGTACATCTGAAATTATCTGTGGAAAAAAGTATATTATATATACATGTCATATACTGCCATCAAAGATCCAGGGATCACAGTGCAAAAAGAACTAAAAAAAGGGCAATTATAGTAATTGTTTTCACGGAAGAAAAAAAAAATTGAAACAAACTATTTAAAAATCCGTACTGCCACATTTTTGAATATTAAGAGTTCTAAACTATTTCGAAACGATATGATAATTTAAGAAAAGATTAATTCTAGTTTCTATCAGATATGTTTGAAGAAAGCTCTTTCTTTCATAGTTTTAATATTTTCATGGATGCTAATATTTTTTACTTAAAGACCAAATTATGAACATTTTTAAATAAAACCCTGAGGATTAAATCAATTGTAAATAAAAAATTGTTTTGACTTTTACATATTTCAATAAAAAAAGCCACTTTTTGGTTTATTTTGGTCACGAAGAAAAGGTTAGGTTTCTTCATCGAAGAAAAATTGAGAGAAAAAAGTTTATTAAAATGTTGATAAATCTTTACATTAATTAAATAGTATATGGAATGTATGTATATTAAAAGGAAAAATATTAAACCTGTACTAAACACTGCCCACTGTTTAAATTATAGTCTAATCGAACAATTTCGTGCGGATCATTTTCAAATATATTTAATATATACCAAGAGTTTCGATTAGAATGATTAATCTGTTGAAAGAAATTATTTTTGCTGCTTTTTTTAAATTTTAACCCGGGTCCCCTACCCACCCCGCTGTGGACAACCCAGAGCGTAGGTTTTTGCGCCTGCGCACTACTGCACGTGTTGCGGAGTGGGGAGAGGGCCAATTACCCTACCAGTCAGTCATCTTTAAAACGTCGGTGCGCTTTCTGCCCTTGGAAGAAGGACCAAAAGAGCTATAGCAACTAATATATTTGCAAAAAAGGCATTTTTAAGGAGCACAAAAGAGCCATATGTCCATCTTTTTTTCTCAAAAGCATCATCAAAAGAATCAAGAATGGAGTGCGATGAAGAGTAAAGTGGCGTTTGATTTTTGTAGAGTGATTCTTGACTATAAAATGCGATCTTGACTATTTTGAGACATCCGCGGTTTAGGATTTCTTTTGTAACCATTTTCAAAATCAAAATTTATAATTTCGTACTTGAAAGATTCAGTATCATTCATTCCAAGCCCAAAATGGAGGTTTTTTGAACGGCACTGCTATTTTCATTTTTTAACCAAATAGTTGAGTTTTCTGCCAAATAGTTGAATGTTCAATCCAGAAGGACGATTTTGTAAAAAAATAGGTACATTTTCAACCGAAGATATGAAATTTAAACTAAAATCATGGATTTTCAACAAGGAAGATGAATTTTCGACCTAAAAAAGACGAATTTTTAATAATAAAATTAATTTTTAACAAAATTAGTTCAACTTTTAACATAATTTACAATCAAAGAAGATGAATTCTCAACGAAAAATATAATATATATAAATGATATAAAATAAAAATATAAATATATAAATAACACAATAAATATTGTGATCAATCATCAGCATCGTTGACGATCCTTTTGCATACGAAATGTCTACTATCACAGCCTATAAATATTTGATATAGATAAAAAACACTGGTTCTGGTATCGAAACGGCGAAGCGACCGAAAACACGTGGTTGGAGTTTGGGGTTATGTATTATTCCGCCGGCTGCCGCCATTCTGAGTCTTTGCAGAGTGTCGGTTCTGCTATTGGTGGACGAGTTTGAACTGAAAGTTTTTATTTCTCGTAGACGAATCACAGCGGTCGATTACGACCAAAAGGAATTTCAAAATTATAGTGCCTCTAAATTTCTCGGTACTCTTTATTCATAGTCAGCCAAATTTCTCATTTTATTTTTTTCATTCCGGATTGGTTTATTTTTTCTCATTTTAGCCAAATTATTTTGAAAGTGTAGAAATAATTTTAAAGTATTGGAAAATGCTCTCTAATTTCATCGGATCCGGCGGTAGAAAACTAAGCATTAAGCTAACAAAGATTTCATACGTGACCGAATCCATTTTAAATCATGCAGACTGGCTAGTGACATGTTCAGGATTAGCTTGCCTACGAAATATGTTTTTGTACGTGGAAAATGAGAAGCCACGTATTTATTTTTTAAATTACTTACCTAACATTTTCCAATTGGAATATGAATGCAAAATAATTAGATATTTTTTTGTGACGAAAAACAAAAAAAAATACAAAACAGAAAATTCACGGTAAATAGATTATATATCGGTAACTCTTCTTCCTAAAAATTTCAGAAAAAAATGCCGGAGTTTTAAAGAAAGTTCTTTTTCAAAATGTTTGCACTTTATGAGATATGAAGGTTTTTCTCATTTCAGTTTAACTAGTATTTCGCACTCTTTCAAAATCTTTTCAGGAAAAAAAAGATTGGGTTTTTGAGAAAACCTTTTTTATTCTGAAAACACCAGTTCCCGTTAGATCACTGAAGTTAAGCAGTGTTGGGCGCGGTTAGTACTTGGATGGGTGACCGTTCGGGGAATACTGCGTGTTGTTGACCCGTCGTGGGTGTGGTGGACCCACATTGGTAGTATTCATCCACCTAGAAACACTACCCGAATCGGGTAGTGAGGCAATGAACTTTCGAGTTCAAAATGCTAATCAATTTTTTTTTTTTTAATATGCATTTCTATGAGAAAACTATTTCCAATATTATTGCGCTGTACACAACGTGGCAAAGAGTGAAAGCATTTTTTCTTGAACATATTTTAGCTGTATCGATTTGTGAATTTCCATTTTTCAAATAAATTAATATGTATTCGCACTGCTGTGAAAAAAGCTTTTCATTGCTTTTTCTGTTTTGTTAATGGTTTTTATGTATTGTTATAATTAATAAGATTACGCGAGGGACATCAAATTGAGGTTATAATTGACAATTCAATATTTGAGTTTCTCTTTGTTTAAAAAAAAAAAGCAATACGAGACAGTAATTATTAATGTACTGCACGAGATTGAATAGGTTACGTTAGAAGTGAAGTGGAATATTTTTCACTTTGACGCTTTGTTTACATTTATTCTAAGAATCGAACATACCATAGCTAATGTTCGATTTTTATGTTTTGCATACCTTCAAAGTCGGGTTTTAAAACGAAATAATACAATTTGAATCACTTCTGTACAGATATATGTACACTAGGTTCATAAAACGATTTCCCAGATAGATTCTTAACCTAACCGAAACGCGGCAATGCTCGGAGTTTGTCAGCTACATTTTTCTCCACGCATTCGAGTGTGACCGAGCTTAGAGTGGGGGTTTATGGCTTCTTGGAATTATACTCCCCTACAGCCCCAAAAACGGCAATGCTCGGAGTTTAGACAACTAAAACCCTATTAATTGTTTCATTAATGTTTATCTGCATTCTTCTAAAGAATGTTTGATGTTATAATTCAAAAAGTATATAGCTGCGTTACTTTTTTTAAAATAAATTGTGTTCATAAAATACACTACGGTAGTACAATTCTTTGTTCCCGTTATAAGCCATAAAAATAGTTAATTTAATAGTTTCTTAAAGAAATCAGTTGCGATGTAATGTACTCTAGAACATCTACATATAATACCGTTATGACAAAGTTGTAGATCAAAGTGGGAACAAACGTTGCAGAACATATGTGATTGGTTAGTTCTAGAACAATGATGTAACAAATGTTCTGTAAAAGGTACTAATTTTTGTTCCTGATATATTCTAGAACAAATTCGTAACAGCGTTCTAGAATATCGACAAATAACACCATTTCGGCACAGTTCTAGAGCAAGACTGGGACAAATTTTATAGAACGTGTGTGCTCAGTTTGTTCTAGGCCAATTTTGTAATAACCGTTCGGTAACAATTACTAATTTTTGTCCCTGATTTGTTCCAGAACACATTCGTAACAGCTTTCTTGAACGTCGACATAACACCGTTACAGCACAGTTCTGTAACAAGCTTGGAACAAATGTTATAGTACGTCTGTGATAAGTTTGTTCTAGAAAAATTCCATAATAACTGTTATAGAACAGTGCCGTCACATAGATCTAGAACAGTTCGTAACAATAAGGTCACAAAGATCTGGAACACTGTTACCATATTGTTCTAGAATAGTTCTCGCACCAGATTGTAACAATTGTTATAGAACACTGTTCCTTTTTTGATATAGAGCAGTTATAGAACGTGTTTGCTGGGTACGAGGCCGAGCGTACTGCGGATGTGGATGCCCCGTCTTTTGGACTTGTGGGTTGCCTTAGCGTTGTCCAAAAGCCTACAATAGCACTCAGCCTTTACCGTCTTCCTTTCATTAGGAAAATCAACGAGCACAACCCCTTTGTAATCCATGAGCCCTTTGCTTTTTTGCATCACACTTCTGCCTCTTATCTCTCGCACTACGAAATTCTTTTGTATACCTCTGTGGCGACACTAATCAGCGCGAGCATAAGGTCACTCACGTATTTTATATGAATGACCTGAAGATCTATGCCTCTGGTAACAGCAAACTTCAAACTGCTATGAATATCGTCAAGAACTATACAGGAGAGATTGGGATAAACTTTGGTTTGGACAAGTGTGCCAAAATTCATCTGAAGAAAGGAAAGATCACTGGCGTTCCCAAGGACCCTGAGCTTGTGGGTATAAGTTTTATTAGACATCTTAATACTGGAGAGATCTATATATACCTGGGCGTGCCTCGAAGCCGCATTCAGGACGTATGTAACACCCGTAAAGGAGTCTCTCCGCAGCAGATACAAGCATCTTCTTCGACAGATTTGGTCTTCCAATCTGTCGGCGTTGAACAAGGTATCTGCGACTAACATGCTTGCCGTCCCGGTTCTACTCTACTCGTTTGGGGTGGTTCAATCGACGAAGAACGAGCTCAAGGCCCTTGATGTCACCACACGTGATATCATGCATATGCACAAAAACTTGCATATCAATTCATCAGTTCCGCGATTATACATTTCACGCCGTCAAGGCAGACGAGGACTTTTGAATCTCCAGTGCCTTCATAACCGAATTGTTCTAAGTACAGCTTACATCGTTGCGAATGGCAGAGATCCTCTCCTGAAGATGGCCAGGAACCACGAGATGATTGGCGAAGGAGCGTTCCTTTACAAAGTCGCGGAGCAAGCGGCCCAGACCCTTGGCCTGAATTTTAACATCACAATTGAGGAAAGTGCATTATTCCATCTATGTAGATGCTTCACGTCTGAAAGCCGAAGTAAAGAAAGCAGAGGTTGAAAAATTTCACCCAGAGCTACTTGACAAGCATATGCACGGAAACTTTCACATAAATGTTGAAAAACTTTTCTTGTTGAAGGAGCAATATTTTGCTTTCCTGAAATCATCAGGACTCAACTCAGGTACAGAGGGTTTTTATTTTTGCATGCCAGGAGGGTGTCATTTCCACCTTAGCATACCGTGACCGCATTTTATGTCAAGAAGTTCCCAGTGATAGAAGCAGAGCGTGTCATGCACACGCTGAGTACCTAGAACACATACTATGGGGTGTCCGACCCACGCAGGAACTACGTATATCTATAGACATAATGCGGCCCTAAGAGTACTTTAATACCATCTTTGTCGCTCTGACGTTGTTGAGCGTGACCCTGCCCTGTCGAACGCTCCAAGGGATATAGAGTTAATTGTACGAAACGAGAAGTGCTAAATTTTCTGGAACTAAGATTTCCGGGCAGCTGTCTCCGTTGCGCAGTCGATGCCGGACATTGTTCTCCAAGACTTCGAGAAACTAACTACATTTGTGATCGAATCCTCGGCTCCTTCCGAATACAACATCACTGCAAAAAAGAAAGAAAAATAGGAGAGGTATCAAGACCATAAAAGAGAGCTGCAACGACTGCACCCAAAATATTCGGTGCAAGTAATTGTCCTTGTGATAGGTGCTCTCGGAGTTGCGGAACTATCACTGGTTCGTAACCTTAAAGCCATACCCGCGTACCAAAAATATGCCAAGGCACTTGCGAGATGGATGCAGAAAGCTGTTATTCGTGAGTCGCTTCGTGTCCTCAAGACACACGAGGGTTTTGCCGGCCTGTCGCTGTGATTTCGTCGATCCCTGTGACCACCCATCTCACGGTTGTGAGACGTGGCTATAGGTGTGTTTTACCGCTGTTCTATTGGGGGCTATTGACATTTTTTAGATGGCAGTTGCTCTTAGTGGGACCCTGCGTAAGGGTAACAGAGATAATAATAAAGCACCCTTAGTGCCGCATTGTGCCTTTGGATGTAGGTCGTGCCCGCATGAGTTGGACAACTAGATAGCATGTGTCCTACATACTGGGGGTGTGCATGACACGCTCTGCAGCTATCATCGGGAATATCTTGGCTCAAAATGTGGCGACGGTAAGCTAGAGTGAAACTGACACCGTCTTGACATGCCAAAATGAAACCCTCTGTGCCCGACTTCAATCCGGATGATTTAAGGAAAACATACGTTAGCTCATACGACATCGACTGATCCTCCACATTTCTGTGGAAGATGCCGTGCATCCTCTTGTCGAGGAGCTCCTCGCGGAAGTTTTTCTCCTGTGCTTTCTTAATCCGGCCCTTCAGCTTTGTACAGAAAAGCCCCTTTGCCCGCTTCTTCATGTTTCCCGGCCATTTTAAGAAAAGGGTCTTGTCCATTTGCAACTATATGTGTTGTACCCAGAATACTCCTGTTGTGAAGACATTCAAGATTCAGTATTCCGCGACCACCTAGGCGGTGTGAGATGTGAAGTCGGGGAACAGAAGACTTAAGGCGCATGCTTTTGTTCATGTGCAAAACCTTTCGCGTCCCGATATCAAGGGATCTAAGCTCGTCCTTCGTCCATGGAACCACTTCAAATGAATAGAGTACTACCGGGACGGCTAGCATGTTCGTTGCAGATGCTTTGTTCTTAGCCGTCAGTTCGGAAGACCAAATCTGCCGGATGAGACGTTTGTATCTGCTTCGGAGAGTATCCCTTATAGATGTCACGTCTTGAATGTGGCTCTGTGGAACGCCCAGGTATGTATAGGTCTCTCCAGCGCTAAGGTGTCGTATAGCGCTTCTGTCGACGAGCTCTGGGTCTTCGGGGATGCCATTAAGTTTTCCTTTCTTTAAATTAACCGTGGTGCATTTCTTTAACCCGAACTCCCTTCCAATCTCTTGAGTGTACCCTTTGACAATTTTTAGAGCTTGGTGTAGTTTCTCTTCATTTCTAGCATAGATCTTGAGATCGTCCATGTAAAATCCATGAGTGACCTTATGCTTTCGATATCCAGGTTTACCACAGAGGTACCCTTCGGAATGACGAAGTGCGATAGACAGTGGCAATAATGTGAGGCAAAAGAGAAGTGGGCCCATGGTGTCGCCCTGAATCACACCTCTCTGAAAGGTGACACTGTTAGTGTTAATTGTAACCGTAGACGTAGAATACAATTGCATTGTGTATAATTGCGTAATATATCATAGTCCGACATCTGAAAAGTTGCTGTCGAAAAGGAAATTACAATCACATGGCCAGGTCTGGTCATGGACCAAATCATAACTCTGACCTATACTCTGCAGGGAACCGCACAGAAGCAGACCCCTTTTTTTCAAGTCTTCGCTGTTGGGGGCAGCTTAGCAATGGACACCCGCCACCTTTTTTCTTGTACTCCTATTCCCTCGCGAGACTTTAGCATAGCTCATTAAGGTCCAAATTATGCGAACTCAATTTATAGGAAAATATACAATTTTATCGAGTTTTTATTTGTCCGAGGTTTATCAGTGTACTGAGCTCTTTCTTTTAAATCTTGATTCGTGTCGATATCTCCATTCAATCCGGAGATAATTTTTTATTGTATTAACAATCCTGGTGACCACAATTTTTAATATTTTTTGATTTGCAAAGTTGGGCTCCATTCACGAATAGATAAGTAATCCACATGAATTTTTTCCATTGTTTCCGGACATTTTTACGACTTTAGGAGCAGCTGAAAGTTGACCTTCAAAATTTAGGCATTTTCAACAGTGTTTTTCTCCGGGTTTGTTGTTCTTACGAAAACAACAAATTTTTCAACAAGATACGAGAAACGTCATTGAACCGGTTGAAAGATTCCGAATCAGCTTTGCTAAATGCGAACTCTGTGCGATTTTTTGTCACTGAGATAGAGCTACTTTTTCCCAAGTGTCAAGACTTTCTGTCCCGATATTAGTTAGTTTTAATACGGGTGGGAGGCCCATGAAGAGCTACCCTGGCGCTCAAGCTATAAAGCCTATTGTGCCGCACCCTTACTTATTCACTCTCAGAAGTCGACCCCAGACCTCTTGACGAAGCCCACTATGTCGACCACTGATCATGTTTCGATTTCCTCTGTTTCCATAAAATGGACCCCGAGGGTCTGTTGCCTGATCCTAGCTAATACCGGGCACTGACACAAAACATGCAGGGATGTTTCATCATTCTTGCCGCACCTCCTGCATTCCGTCGTGGGGCTATACCCCACTTTGTGCATATGATAGTTCAAGTGATTGTGCCCTGTCAGGGTCCGTACCACTGTCCTTCTGTCTAACTTGGGTAAAAGCAGGATTTCCCTGGCTCTGTCCATCCTACAGGTATACCCCAGGATAGATTTCGTCTGACGGCAACCCTTGGTTTGTTCCCAGTATAACCTGTGTTTTGTTCAGATCCAGTTTTTAATGGCCATCCCGAACTTGCAAGACGCTAATCCCATTACCGGTTCCAGTCCTACGAATTCGCTCGCTGCGCCGCACTTTGCCAACTGATCCGCCTTTTCGTTGCCCTTGATCCCTGTGTGACCAGGGACCCATATGAGAGCCACTTTGTTTCTTTCTGCAAGTTGGTTTAATGCCTTTTTGCATTCCGAAACCAGTTCTGATGTTATGTCTGGTTTACCTATCGCAGTTAGTGTCGGTTGGCTGTCCGAACAGATCGTGATGTGTCTGCCAGCAGCGTTTTCCTCTATTAGTGTTCCAGCACAGCGAAGGACGGCCAGAACCTCCGCTTGAAAGACAGTAGCGTGTCGCCCAAGTGTGATCCCTATCCCTTTCCCTATCTTGCTGTCATAAATTCCTGCTCATGACCCTCCCTCTCCCCTGGAGCCATCCTTATACCAGATTTCCCCCTGGAGAAGCGGGCTACCATTTTCTTCCCACAGATCCCTGCTTGGGATACAGACGCAGAAAGCTTTGGTGAAGTTGAAGCGTTTTGTTATTTTATCTTGCCTAATCTGTAGAATCGGCAGTGTGCTGATATCACTCGGGAGTCTAGTGTGTTTAGTCCCCGGAGTCCATCTGTTTGCTCTTGCCAGGCGGCCCATCGCGTGAGCCGCTCTAGCGGTTATGGCAACATTTAGGTGTTCCTCAAGATAATACAGGAACCTGTACAGGTACTTGAATATCCAGGTTCCTGTACAGGATCGTGCGCAAGTTCCCTCGCAGGTTCCGCGGCAGGAACCGGTGTAACCCGAACCTGCGTACGTTCCTGTACAGGAATTTTTAGCTGGGGAGGCGTGTTCTGTACGTTTTCACGCATCTCTATAAATTATTTGAACAACGCAAACACTCGAGTCTTCGATAATGTTTCAGTACCAAGCTGCTGCTTCAACCTACGTTCAATTTCATTCTGCCTTATGCCTTCTTTACTTAACAATTTTATCATAATGCGTTGCGCCACAGACACTGGGACTTGTTTTACAATCATCGTCCAAGCTACTGGAAGAAAGAGAAGTGTGAGGCCTACGTAGTACCGGGCAAGTCTGAATAACCCCGCGTCACTTTCCAATCGGTCCTAAGTCGATACGGTCGCTTATGTGACAGTGCGGAAGAAATTCCGGGTTATACTTGATCTACCCACGTATCACCAAACTGTGGTATACATTTGGCCAGATTCCATTGTAGCGGTCTTTTTTCTACGAAGTTATCAATAATTAATGTTTAAACTCACAAAACTTACAAAAATCAGAAGCCTTCATACAGCGACTGATGCCAAGTCGACGCGCACAGTACAATGCATCGAATCGTATAGCTGAATTAAGCCACCAGCCGGATGCCCAATACAACACTTTAACGCAGTATTGTTTCGAATAGATAGTTGATAAAATTATGTGTCCAGTACGGCTATGAGAACGAGGCATAGAATGCTTGTACCTACATTCTAATATTTGGATATTTCAATCATATTGGTTATTCGACACTTTTCTCAACTATCGTTTCAGTCAAACAAACATACCTTGCTATATTAGCCTTAATGATTTTATTATACGTAGGTTATGATGATAAAATTCGTATGGCTGAGACAGCACAACTTTCTTTCTAATTCTATTAGAAATTCTCAAGCAAACTCGGATTTCTACTAGGCTCAAACCATTTCTCTCATTGCAAATGTTTTTTTGAAACAAACTGTAGATAATATAATAAGGACACAATCAAAACTTTCCACTAAATGACTCTCTCCGTTCTTCAAATCACTGTAATGACATTCATCACATTGACATTGAGCGATAACACTGAACTTACACATAATGATTGATTTACAGAAAATTACTATCGGAATCCACAGTGGCGAGGCGGTCACAGGAGTGATTGGACATCGAATGCCACGCTATTGCCTCTTCGGAAATACCGTCAATCTCACAAGCCGTACAGAAACCACCGGCGTACCAGGAAAAATCAATGTTTCGGAAGATGCCTACAGGTAAATTTGATTAACCAATATTTTTCACTCAGCCTTTACGATGCACCCTTGGACCAGCAAGGCTCGGTCGCGGTCCGCACTGGGCGCGGGCGAGTTATGAATTGCTTCCTGCTAGCAAATAATGTTACTCTCAACTAAGCGAATCTGCCCTTGGCCCATATATCTGCGGTGGTAAAGCGTATTGCAAGTTTGTTTACTATCCATTACAATATTCACCTTCGCCTACATTACAACTAATTACCTTCTCCAAGCTGCACAATACTTTTCCCGAATCGCATTTTTGATTCTATCCCCAACGCTTATGGCACAACTTCTCTCTTTCTGACCTTGCTATTATTCCCTCGTTTATTGACAGCTTCTCAATTTCTTCCCTGAATTCTTTCTGCTGGACCAGAAGGATGACTTTTTTCCGAGCTTAGTGTCAATCATCCACGGATAGTAGCCCAGACAGTTTCATAAGTTCACCTAAATTATTTACTATTCAAACACAGTAAGCCGCGAATCTCAGCAGATTCGTTAGTGATGAATATCGCTTCCAGTACTCAGAATGCTCCTTCGTTTTTACTACTAGGACTACTACTGGATTTCCTGTACTGTTGCCTTTGATCTCAATTTTGCCACTTGACTTGTTCTCTTCGCTCTGCAACAACCAATCCGGTCCTCTTTTCTACATTTTATTACTCATGAATTGCTTCGGAAGTTGCCCCTAGAAATTAAGTCTGCTAGGTTCTCTTTTGTAGGAACGTGGAACCAGTCTTTGGCTTTGTTAACTCCTAGACTTCACTCTATTTGGTTCGATTATTTCTCGACAATGAGGAAAGACTCAAATCCACCCCATGTGGATGATTGAGCCACTCTAGAACCTTGTTGAGTCAATCATTACTTGTATTGCTGCCTGTACCGTTTAGTACAGTTTGGCTGACAGTACTTGCACCGCATAACTCGAACCTCAGCAAAGACACAACTTTGACTGTTGCCACTTTGGACTTCGCACAGACCAAGATAGACCTACATTTTTCTCTCACTGTTACTCTTAGATAGATACAAGCTATATATGCTTTCATGCTAGCATCTGAAAATTTATGAAGTTGATTATTCGTCGCTCTCGGAGCCTTTAATAGTCTCTCTAAGCTCTAATCGTTGATCGATGATAACTGTGGATGATAACCGATCCTTGATGTTTTATTTTCTTTTGGGGCACGATAATTCCAGTCTAGCTTGAGTTTCCACATTTCTTGTAATCTTATCTTTGCTACTATAACTACAGGTGCTTAAAGACTTAACAGATTGTAAAGTTGAGCTACATGCAATAATACTGTGTGTTTTGTAAGAGTCTGACATTCGATGCTATTTACCTAGTAAAGCAAGGTATCTTCCTTAGAGTTCTAGCATACTCCTAACGTTCGAGTCATATCTATTTGGATAGATTGAGTCGGCCTTTTGGAGTATTTTGAAGTACCAATAATGGTTCTCTAAGCCTGATTTGTCCTACCATGAGGAGCTTGTGAAAAATTCATGCGCCGATTACAAAATCTACCTTCGCAGGATAATGGAGTTTCAGAATCTGCCAGCTTTACGTGCCTTGGTAAATTCAACCCCTCTTTATTATTCAAGTTATCAAGAGTATTCCCAGTGGTCTGGGGCGGAATGAAAAAATTAAGGCCTGATTCAAAATTTGTGCTTTTTGATATAAAACGAACACTAGTCGATTCACTACACGGTGTTCCAATGTTATTCACAACTTCAACTGCTAAATCTAATTGGTTTTTTCTGAATCTTAATCGCGTTGCCAGATCTCGCGATATTATAATTGGCCCGGAAGCGCTATCTAGAAGGACTGTACATGCGTACCGCTTCCGATTCTCATTGAAAACATCAACTATTACCGTAGCTAGCATAAATTTTGACGTGTCATGAATCTGAAGATTTCTAACATTAGATTTTTGTAGACGAATCATTTTCATTCCACTTTGATTCCGATTTTGATTTTGTATGCAATAGTGTATGATGCTTCCGAATGCAAATTATGCACCTTTCGGATTTGCAATCACTAACTATATGGTTTTTCCTTAAACAGTTCAAACAGAGTTCTTTTTTCTTAACAAGTTCTACACGTTCTCTAATAATCATTTTCTTGAATTCTACACACAATTGTAGTTGATGATTTTCGCAACATAAGGGACAGTACACCTGAGATTGAGTATTCGTAAAAGATTTAACTGAATTCTTCCTTGTTTGAGTGCACTTGTTATTAGATTCATTTAAGGCTCATTGAACTTATTTTTATACGCAACTTTCCAATTCATTGACTCCAAAACTTGACATCGTTTTCTCAGAAATTTACTAATTTTCTCAAATTCTGGTATTTTCGTAACATTATCTGACTTCTCCCACCCTTTTCTGGTTTTTCGATCCAATTAAGACACGATCAACAAAATAAGGGGTATATCCCACTTATCTGTTGGTTCTCCCAATACTAATAACGAGCGAATATGTCTCAGATCATCGTCCAATAGATTTCTCGAAGAAGATGCAGTATCTTTTGAAAATGTCGCTAGATTGAAATAAATGCGAGCCACTCACTGTAAACTCCGGAAAAGTTAACGAGATTCACTTTTGGTAAAGTAAAGCACGTAAGAATATTTTTATCGCTAGGCGAAGCTCTCGACGTTGCTCATTCGCGCAGAGCTGTCAATTCAGATCCTCATTGAGACCTGAGTTCATTTTCAAGTTGCGCAATACGTGCGCTGTTTGTATCTACATGATTTGCACGACTCTCAGACACAGGATTCTGAACTCGCCGTTGATTCAGACAATAATTCGCTAATGCTGCATATACCCATAATACAATTTTTCGAATTCTGATCTTTTGGGTTTGAAATAATTTGTGGGACATGACAACTCTAAATCACTTAGCGTTCTGTCAAATTCTTGCCTGGTTTTCTCGGATTTTTTTGTTCGCTTTTCAATTCTCTCTTTAGGACTCACTTCTTTTTTCAAATACTCGCATACTTTTTCAAAAATTCTTTGAATTTAGCTAATCGAGTTTTGCAATTCTTCTCAATAAGTTTTGAATTGTGTATGTCAGTAGCAGACATTTTTTCACCTTCGTTTAATTTTAAATTGAATTTTTCACAATCAATCAACTTATTTTTCTTCACTATACAATTACATAAATTAAGTATTTGACAGAACACGCAAGCTTCATTGACTTAGTCGAAATTAATTTCTCAATTCGTAATTCTACTAGTAAAACCTTATTATTACTCACAGCTGTGTTGAGAATTGACGAAATCAATATTCTTACGCTTAAGTTCAGGTGTCTGGCGACTAGGAGATGTAGCTGATAACGGTGCTTTCCTCGGTGACCTCTTCTTTGATGATGTAGAACTCTCGAAATCTTTCCAATTTTAGCGGCGAGAATACTGCCACAACGTCTTAAATATTATAAATTAAAATGATGCCTGAGGATAATGGATTTGACTATGCTGCACCGTTCTCTCGGTTCTTCAGGCTCTAGCTCTTGATGATTATGGTAGAATCCCCTGCTTCGATATGTAGCAGCTTTGGAGCTGATATGTCACAATCCTTGTGAGCCTCGTGCAATATTTCGTTTCTCTTTCTATTGAAATTGTGACAGGCGAATCAAGTCTAAAATTTTGAGTTTCTGACACTGCATTTTTTGCCTGGAAGTATAATTATAGTCTCGCTCAAGCCTTGTTATTCTTAATTTTTTTCGTTGAGAATCCTCATATCTGACTCAGAAGGACCATGTTCACGCGCAAATTCCAGTCTGAAATTTCCTATGATTTGTGAATTATCTTTATGCGTGGGAAAATTGAAGGATTTAGAGTTCACATAGGCGTCCACAATAAATAGCACTATAGATAAATTGAAAAAGTACCAGAGCACATGTATTCCATTAAAAATTTTCACTGAAACGAATTCACGAACTGCCCAGGTCACAAATTGATTATGTACCGTGGTTATAATCTAAAACAAGTGAGCTGCTCGAAAGCTTGCCAGAAAATGAAGTTCAAATCGACTTGAGTCGAGGTGGCGTTATTATTTTAATTCTCAATTCATAACTCGCTACGCGATACTTTTATAATAACAAGCATTAATTTGAAGTATATTATCTTTGCTCGATGAGTCTTTGCCTTCTAAAAGCTAATTCTACAAAGAGAGAAGTACCATTTGAAAATAATTATTGTTTTACATTCTTATATGAATTTTTGAAATGATTGGTCTTTTTTCCAATTAGGGGAAACCTCCCTACAGTGGATAGCAAAAATTGGTAGATTTCAGTAAACACAAAATAGGATATATACTAAAGAGCTGTTCTGACACAAATGAAGCTGATATATTCACCCATGTGATGAGATATCAGTAAAAATCAATTCGTTAACGAATAAAAAGCTATTGATATTATTTTGAGGTGGTAAAATTTTGTCCAGTGTTGGCTGGTTCGCCCTACAGTGGACATTCGATTCTACACCGCGAATCAGAATAGAAAGATGTTTTTATGCGTACCCCTAAATTATATTTTATACCGACGCTACTATCAGAAAAAAGAAAAAAGTGATATAATTTCGATTTTGCATAAAATTAGCAAAAATATAATGTCAGTTATTTCGCTCATATTTCACTACATGCCTTTCAGTGGACAGGTGCGGTGGGGTTATGATTGCCACCAATCTTGCCATGTCAAAAGTACCTAGAAAATACCTACACAGAAATTGGGCATGGTGAGGTTATTTCTACTTGAGGGAAATTTAAAATTACTCTCAATTACATTACGCTGCAGCTATGTTCAAAGTATCAGCTGATTCTGCCTTCTGCTATTTCAGTACCAACCTATGAGTGCAAATTATCTAAAACTTTCAACTGAAAATCCACTGTAGGGATGACGCTGGTATCCATAGTAGGAAAATGAGAGCCTCAAGGATTATATTTATAATAGTTTTCTTACATAGAACGTAAGCTTCTAGGGTGAAAAATATTATGGTTTAATGACCAAGGAACATATATTAATAAACAAAATCATTCTGAAAAAATTGAGATACTTGGAAAAAATTACTAAAGTGGAGGACAAAGTTTCTTGGTTAAGTCAAAAATAGTTTTTTATACTTTTTTCTTTTATTATAATTAGGTATAACATGAAATTCTGTCTTATGATGCATTTTTATCAACTTAACTCATACCAAATGCGCAAATTAGGTTTACTTTAGGCATTTCGCTTTTATTTACAAATGTCCACTGTAGGAAGCTATCCACTGTAGGGAGGTTTCCCCTACTTATATTCAAAATAGGAATCTGAATATTGATTGTGTAACTCCTTACTAAATGAGCGTATATAAGGAAAACAGTATCTTTCTCTGATCTCTCTGTAACTTAATTGGTAGAGCAACTGTCCGGAAATCAGTTGATCTGGTGTTCGACTCCCAGTGGAGTGAAAGCAGAGAGATCCTTTTTTTCTGAATAAATTTGAATTTAGTACTTATATTCATGTCAAACTTTGAGAAATCAGTGGAGATATTACGACCAATGACGAAATCAGAAAATGTTCGAGAATGGCTGGTCAATGTCAACATTTGCTAGGCATTGTCATAGCCCACTGACATCGAGCAATGTCTATTTTAGATTGCAGGTTTACGCTAATTCGGACTTAGGCTGGTCATCGTCGACATTGTCCAGCCATCTTTGCATATTATTCTCTAATAAGCTAGTCAGTAGGGGATAAATCTTATATTGAATTTAATATTCTTGAAACTTTGCAGTTACATAAAAAGACTTGAGTCAGGATTAAAGTAGATTGGAAATCCTGACAGAGGTCGGAAAAATGCAAAATTAAAAGAAAAACACACATTTCATTGAATAAGTGCTGGAAGAAAGTAATATTTATGCCAAATGAAGCTTACATAGAATGTAATAGGAAATCTGAATTTGCCACTAATTTGAAGATTGGAAAAATGTCTATTAATGGATAAATGCAAATTCTGATAATCAATTTCTTAAAAAAATAATAATCAAGCTGCAAACTTGCCTAATAATTGGACTTGGGGTTAAGAACGGAAATATTTATTTGCAACATATTGTTGTCAATCTTATTGTTTACTGTGGCTCAGTAAAATATAATATTTCTGCAAAGTGGTTACCATAGTTTCAAATAATTATACGTTTATATTATTTTCATGACCTGTCACGTATTATAAATACATTATTTACATTTATATTAATGATAGTTGCTATATTCATACTTATGATTTATATTAATGATAATGTTAGAAAATGTTTATGTTCTTATAAAAATGCAAAAACTCGTGCATATTCATTTTTATACAGCATGATAAAATCAGTAGTCTGAACTCCGCAGTACTAACCACACAGTTTGGACATCCTGACTTTTATATACACCGATAAAATACCATTACTTCTCACCTACGAATATTTGGACGTAGCTCATAAAAATAAGCCACGAAACGCCTACGCCTTCAGATCTAGACAGCTGGATATTAACTGATTTCGATTGTTACATTCCCTCGTCGTCAAGTTTTTGATTATCAAGTTTTTGGTTCTTATCACAATTGAATTTTACGTATATAAATCCTGGATCAGAATTAGAACATCAGTCTATCTCCAAAGTTCAAACCGGGCGCAAACTCTGCTCGAAAGTACATCGTGAAGTCAGTTTAACTACAAACTTCAAATTGGACGGAAGCTCTGCGCTGTGTAGAGCACATTTCTGAGGTAAAAATATCAAAATGCCAGATAGACTCTAGTTATTTGGAAACCATTTCCATGTGGTCGAAATAAAATTTCAAAGAATAAAGTAAAATCAGTTAGAGTTGTGCTTCGGAAATTCAATCGAACTAAGTCGATTGGAATTTCAAATCCCTTAAAATGAATTGAAACCAATCCCACAAGATCCTTTTGATGATTTCATTGCCTACCTGCCCGCTAATATATATAGTTGAAGGTTTGTTATAAGGATAACTGCAGGATTTCGCCGGGACCAGGTACTAATCTGAAAAATTGCACCCGCTCCCAGCGAAATTGCGGTAAAATGTCACCTATAATCACGTCTCACGACTATGAGATAGGTGATTATATAAATAAATAAATATATATATATATATATACATTGAAATGTATAATTTATAGATTTACATTTGTATTATACTTGTTTGACGACGATACCGAAATTTAAGTTTGTGTTTACGTATTTCCAACTGCTTAGGAGATCCTTATAGAAAATTACAATTTTAATTTTTTTGAGGAAAATTTTTCAGGGTTATACTCGCTCAGACCAGAGATGAGGTGGGAGATTGCCGATCTAATGAAATAAGAGAATGTGAAAAACATGTTAGAGGCAGATTTATTAATTTGATTATTAAATGATTGATGATTGTTTGGGTTAATAAATAATTGAATAACCTATAGAGAGAGAGAGAGAGAATTGGTTTTTTAAGAGAGCGAACTGGCTATGCAGTATAAGAATCTCACAATTTATTCATTGATCTGATTTAACGCTTTGCACGTGTTTTCAAAAAAGAATATTGTTTATTTTAGATTGGTTTTGAGTAATACGGAGTGTGAGCTGAAAATAAGAGAACGTGGTTTATCTTTAATTTAAAAACGCAGTTAATTGAAAGGGGGTTGGTTATAATGATGAAATATAACTTCAAGATCTTGTTTTGAATGATTAAATGAATAAAGGGAATACTGTTGAGTAACTAGTTTGAACCGGAATTTAAGTATAAAGTTATGCATAAGGAAAACGCAAAAGAACCAATGAATTTATGTTACAATAATTTATTTGACAAATTGTTAATAAAACGTGAAATGAGATTTTAACGCATATTACGAAAACCTAATAATTATCGCCAACGGTGATTCCACTGAATTTAAGTTAAGCAGTGTTGGGCGCGGTTAGTATTTGGATTGGTGACTGTTTGGAAATACTGCGTGCTGTTGGCCCGTCGTGGGTGTTGTGGACCCACACTGGTAGTATATATCCACCTACAAACACTACCCGAATTGGGTAGTGAGGATATTTACTTGGGAAGTAAATGGGATCAAGCTTGCATCATCATTTGACGTAGGAATTAGTTCATTTTTAGTTGGTATGGGGGTGAAAATCTAGGTTATGATTGGCTGAATGCATGAGATTGACTGGAAGTGGGATTGCGCGGAAGAAATATGGATCGCTGCGCGATCTTGGAGCCCGCGAACACCATCGATCTAAAAGATCAGATTCTGACTGACTGGCGACGGGAAATCTTTATCCGAATTCTCTCTGAAAATTACGGATTTAGACTTGTAAATCTTTGCTGATCAAAGAAGAATAAAACATAAAGTATAAGGAAAAGTAATCTGTTCCGCCAATTCATAACCCTGATTTGAAAGTCAATTTAGTAGAAATAGTTTTTTCTAATTAAAATTTAGTATAATTCCAATTTATAAAAATGAAATAGAACTGAAGTATCAACGTGGGTTTCGTCAAATTCGGAGGGTGCGACAAAGGATGTCTTCACTTCTTCCTGGAAAAAGAACCAATATTCAAATCAAGTAAATTTCACTTTCGCGCCAAAATTATCACTGATCGTTACAGGAAAACTCAGTTTCAAGAATACAGTTAATTTTAAAATTAATTGGAAATTGATTTAGATTTTAAAATTTGGTTGAGTAAATAAAATAATTTTTAGTAAACTAAAAAAAAAAAAATTAAATTTTATTTCATTTAAATGAAGTTGACAAACAAGTAGTAATAAAGTTAATTAATAATCTACATTGAAAATTAAAGGTATTTCACATAGAGAAATTTGCTCAATCAAATTCAAATGTTTATCTAAATAAATAGGTCTAAATGGAAAGTAATCTTAATTAAAAATGAGGTTATACGAATTAAAACATTTTAAAATAAAATAATTCCAGCAAACAAAATTTTGTCAGTCAAAATCTCAATAAAAAATTGATAAAAAGAGAAAAGGAATAAGGTTCTAACTAAAAGAAAAACTTTGTCCAGTGGGGACTGAAATTTCATACTGGTTCACGAGGACATCGAGGGATTTCCGGGTGAAAATTGGACGTAACCCGGAGGAAGAAGACGAAGGATTTATTTGGAACTTCCGTATCAATTTGATGCCAGCGTGGGAATCTGGGTGGAAATTAAACGTTTCTCAGAAGGAGATCTAAAGTCGAACGGAAGTACGAGTTGGAAAGAAAAGACGTCGAGAATTCGAGAACGAGCCGTGAGCCATCTAGCAGTTCCCCCGGACACTATAAGTAAATGAACCTACAAATCCCTGACAGCAATTGTTTCTAAACTCTGTCTTCCCCAAATTCGCGTAAATATTAAATTTCACTCAATTGTTAATTTCATGTAAATAAACTTTAAAAATGATCAAAATTTATAAATATGAAAAGATTGTTCATACGTGAAAAATATATATATTCAAATACTAGAAGTATGATTTGTTGTAATGTAAGGAATTAATTGGCTTTACATTTGAGATTATAATTAAGGATAATATTTTGTATTTATCTAACAATGAAATTTTTATAACCGACAAAATTTGCTTGAAGAAAAAACTTCATAATCTCTCAGAAAGGCTTTTATTTATATCCTTTTTAATTTATTTGTTACTGCTTCGAAATATGAAAACAATAAAGTAACCTCAAATCAAGCAAATGGTTATTATTTTTTTTTAATTCAATACTTACCAATCAAATTTTATACAACAAGCCCAGTAGGCAACAAAATTAAGGATGTCCTAGAGACGCCTTTGGGACATCCCTGAGACGTATTTTGGAAAATGTCTTTTGGACATCCTAAGGATGCTCTTAAGACGTCTAATGTCAGTACGAAAGATGTCCCGCGAATTTTATATGGCTTTTAGACGTTTTTAGGACATCTTTAGGACATTGGACGTCTTAGAGACGTTGATTTTCCTGACACTGGACGTCCTAGGAACGTCCCAAGGACGTGCTCGGAATGTTCATGGTTTTGTGACCACTGGGAGGTTAACCCGACAAATTCAATTTGACACTTCGACTAATGTCCAATTTCCAGACTTAGAAATATTTGAAAATATTATGGTTGCACATGCGCATTGCATTGTACTGACTCTCAGCGGGGTGACGGACAACTGTGCACGGAGCAACTGTGCACGCGCCCATCTGTGCACGTCAGTGGCCACTGGTACAACTGTGCACGTTGTTGGCCACAGGCACAACTGTACACCGGGACATCTGTGCACGCGCCAAATTTGGCGTGCACAGACGGGACACTCCCAACTGTGCATGTCGAAATGTCGACGTGCACAGATGGTACCCTAGCAACAATTAACGTGCACAGATGAGAGACTCCCAACTGTGCACGTCGAAATGTCGACGTGCACAGATGGTACCCTAGCAAAGGTTAACGAGCACAGATGGGAGACTCCCAACTGTGCACGTTCACAGATGGCACCCTACCAACGGTTCACGTGCACAGATAGGAGACTCTCAACTGGGTACGTGCAAAGATGGGAGACTCCCAACTGTACAAATGCAAAAATGGGAGACTCCTAACTGTGCACGTCTCAATTGATACGATCATATTATTGACTTACAAGTCCACGTGCACAGATGAAAGACTCCTGACATTGCACGACTTAATTAATGCAGTCAGATTTTTCACTTAGAAGTATTAAAATCATCAATTTCACCTAAAATGTGTACGGATGGTACACTTCCAACTGTGCACGTTTCGATTAATAAAATCATTTGTCATCCAAAAGTGCACTTTCGCAGATGGTACCTTCCCAACTTGCGCGCCTCGATTGATGCAATAATTTTTCGAATAAAAGTTCACGTGCACATATGGCACCCTCCCACCTGCGCAATCCCAATTATTACGATGAGAAATGACATGCGCACAGTTGTGAGTCACCTATATGAAGGTTCCGCGGTCTAAACCTGTTAACTGACATTTTTTTCGAAATCTACTTTTTTGCACTTCATTGAAGTTTTTTAATATGCCGCCAGTATCCTTCTAGCCGCATGTCGAAATGATAATTTTTCTATGAATTTTTAAAAAATGCGTTTCGATATCTGCAGCACTGGTCCGCGGTCTAAACCTGTTAACTACTTATGGCGGCTTAGGAGAATTTATGTTTTCAATCCGTTTCGCTAAGCTAACTCGTATAAAAAGACTGAGGGGACCGTGTGTTGCCTCGAAAGTACACATACGATTGCCGCGAAATTGTTTACAAGCGACCGTAAACAGTGGTGAATAACTTTTTTGATTCATACAACTAGTTTACATTTTCAGCATTGTTCAACGAACATTTTGATATATAACACTTGTCTATAGGTATACCGATAGCGTAGGAAAAATGCCAACGAGGGAAAAAAATCAAAACGCTCGCGCACCAGGAGCGCGCTCCTGCAGATAACAGGCTAAGACCGCGGGACCCTCTTGCAGATAACATACGTACAGATTCAAACCGCTTTAAAAAGTTTAATTTCACTAGAATTGTTATAAATCTTATGTATATTATTGGTATTGCGCTCTTCAACAAAATAAACTTGGAGGTTTGAATAAATCTTTACAATTTTCAAAATGAAAACGTTTTTCCGTCGCTGTATAAAAGTCATAAATTATCAGTTAACAGGCATGTTATCTTATTAATTGATACGGGCACAGTTCGGAGGGTACCATCTGGGTACGTGAACATACAAAAATGTTTAATCCTACTAATTGATGCGTGCGCAGTTGGGAGTCTCCCATCTTTGCACGTTTACAGTTGGGAGTCTTCCATCTGTGCACGTGCACAGTTGGGAGTATCCCATCTGTGCACATGGACCTGCAAATTTCAAATCGAATCGTATCATTTTAGACGTGCACAGTTGGGACATTCCCAACTGTGCACGTCGAAATGTCGACGTGCAGAGATGGTACCCTAGAAACGGTTAACGTGCACAGATGGGAGCCTCCCAGCTGTGCACGTCGAAATTTAGACGTGCACAGATGGTACCCCTTGAACAGTTCACGTGCAGAGATGGGAGACTCCCAACTGTGCACGTAGAAAAGTAGGCGTGCACAGATGGCCTGTGTACAGTTGTGCCTGTGGCCAATAACGCGCACAGTTATACCAGTGGCCACCGACGTGCACAGATGGGCTCGTGCACAGTTTCTCCGTGCAAAGTTGTACCCTTCCCTTCTCAGCGCCACCTAGCGGTTCCCCCGGACACCAAAACATAATGCCTTCAAAACTATACATGGGAGTGCCACCACTATGAAGAAAGCTCTCTACCAAGTTCAGAGGTATAAATATTAAAGAGAGTGGGCGCAAGAGAAGACCCCTGAGGAACACCACTTCTGACCTCCACGCAATCAGACCGCGCGCCATTGCTAAGCTGTACTCTTTCAGAGCGGTTGCTAAGATAGGATTCAAACCATTTAACCACCATATTAGAGAGGTGTAGCGATTCAAGCCTGGCCAATAGTAGTTTATGGTTAACTGTATCAAATGTCTTAGAAAAGTCGAAAAGAACAACAACCGTACTCTCCCTTCTATCTATTGCAAGTTTAATGTCAGAAGTTAATTTAAGTGAAGCTGTAAGTGTACTATGCTTTCCACGAAACCCGGATTGCATTGGCTCCATTAAATTGTTAATTTCAAGGTGTGCCGTAAGTTGTTGGTGGAGGATACGCTCGAAAGGTTTAGACAAGGCACTAAGAATGGAAATAGTTCGGAAGTCTTTAGGAGTTGTAGGATTAGACATTTTGGGAATAGGGCGAATAATTGCTTCTTTCCAGGTATTAGGAAATATACCCACCTGGAGAGATGCGTTGTAGATGTGCAGAAGAATAGGGCCAACGACTGGCAATGCAAGGCGAATCATTTTCATTGAAATTCCGTCAGAACTCTGTGCATTCGATTTTACCTCGAAAAGTTTTTCTACTAGGGTTTCTTGCGATATATCGGAGAAGAATAACTTGGTTTCATTAAATCCATGGGTAACTGAAGACGCAAAAGGAGTGACATTTACAGGGGGTGTGGTCTTTGTAGTAAAGGCAGTAAAAAGGTCTGCCGGACAGAAATTGTTATCGGGTGATAAGTGCTTAGGGGGAATAAGTCCAAGCCGTTTTAAGAGAAGCCAGATGTTTTCATTTTTATTCCTGTTTTTGATAGAGCTGTAATTATATTGATTGTATGAATCCCTAATTTTGGTTTGTACTAAGTTCCTCAATTTACGAAATTCAGCTTGAATGATACTATTTTTTGTTCTTTTGGCCAATCTACGTTTTTTGTCCCTTTCTTTCATCAGATCTTTGATAACAGGAGTGATCCAGGGAGTGAACTTCTTTTTAGATTGCAGGGTATGGAGTGGTGCAAATTTATCAAAGGCTGAGGTTAAGAATGTGCTTAAGCGAATCACCTTCCTGTTGATATCCCTTTCGGTAAAAATGCTTTTCCAGTCATAGGTGGATAGATGTTCAAGAAATTCAGCTTCATTTATAATTTTAAGATTGCGTATAGTCAGAGGGTTTATACTAGAAGAGGGGTTACAGGAGAATAGATACTGGATGCTGATAAGGTCATGGTTTGAAAGGAATGAGATTGAGTGTTGAGCGGAAGACAGCACTTTGTCTAAATCATCGACAATAATTATATCAATCCATGTACTGGAATGATCCGTATGGTGGGTAGCATTATGAGGAACTATCGATAATCCGGTGGAGAACACTACTGATTTCAAATAGTTAGTTAAGTTGTTGGTGGCATTAAGATTTGTGTTTAGGTCGCCAGTAAGAACAATGTTATTATAATTAGGTATAACATCAAGTATATCAGTTTCAAATTCCCTACAGTAGGAGGCATTAGGAGGTTTGTAGATCACACCCACTAGCACACTGTCATGTGGCGACGATACCTTGATAAAAAGGTATTCTGCGGTAGGGTGATTGGCGAAGGGACTCACTTCCACCTGCACACCCTTCAAGCTGTCATGAATGTAAAGACAGACCCCACCCCCTCTTCTCTCATCTCTATCCCTACGGAAACGTGTGTAATGGTCAAGTTCTACAAGATTCGAGGGTATGTTAGGCGTAAGCCAGGTCTCAGATACGGCTATGATATTAAAGGAAAGGGACTGAAAGTGATGTTTGAATTCATGGTAATGGGCAGGTAAGGACTGAACATTAACGTGGCAAATATTTAAGGTTTCCATTGAAAAAGATAAATCCTTTCCATACCATTAAAGTGAAAGACACAAAGAACCAACAGAATCCAGTTATCATGATTACATTTGCAAACAGTCAAAAATGCACATAAAAAAGTAAAAATTATTAATTCCGTAAGAGCTATAACACTTAATATATAGAAATAGTGCATAAAAAGGGTAAATTTACAGTGAAGGTGCGAAACTGAATTAGCGCGGTGATACACACAAAAAGAGATTGAAAGTTGTTTTTTATGTTCAGGATGGACAATCTCCAGAGCAGCCAGCAAGCAGTTAACAGGTATATAGCAAAAGAAAATAAGATAGTTGCGTACTAAGAAAAAATAACATAATCGAATAACCTTATTTTGAAAATTTAGATAGGTACAATGTGAGAAATTCAGAAGTATCGTAGTAATCAGAGTTAGTAGAAGCTAAGGAGCACTAATTAAAGACGTATATTTACCAATATATAAGTAGCATATGAAATAGGGCAGAGCTAAGGTTGGAGAGGATAAAATCAAATACATAATGGAATTAGACCTTGGTTGCTATTGCAGTCCATCAACAGATTGTATGTTCGACAAATATATTCTAGGCGAACCGTCCTTCTTTCGGCAGAAAATTTTTCCGCCGGAAATCCAAAGATATTTGATCTTTCCCTCTCTGCGAAGGCCAAGAGCAATGGCATAAATTTTCCTGTTGAGTGAAGTGAGCGCCTCACGAAGGTAGATGAAACGTTTCTCGTCGTCTGCCCATCCAATGTTTGAGGTAGAGAAGTCTCTCTTGACCTTACGTCTCTCGATAAATTCATCCCGCATTTCTTGTATGCAGAACTTGGCTACGATGATCGGGGGAGGGGGTGAAGAATTAGTTGAAGGAAGCGCCTTAATTATCCTGTAGAGCTTGACAACGTCATTCTTTTGAAGAGTAACGTCGAGAGCTCTGGCGATAGAGTCCAAGGTGGCAGCAAGGTCCTCATTAGGCTTCATGGGGAGCCCATGAATTTTCCAGGTTAGCATGCAGCGCCGGTTGTTCATTGACATTTAGCGCGTGCTCCAATGTAACCACTTTGGCTTTCAATTCTTTAGCCTTCTTCTTGATGTCATCAATTTCCGCCCCTTGTAGTACGGAACCAGCTTCAAGAGTGTTAATACGCTCATTATTCTTACTGACTTCCAACTTGATTTCTGAAAGCGCGGAATTTAATTTTTCATTAAATTCCAGCTGTCGAGTATCAAATTCGGTAAGTCTTGTCAAGATCTCGCGTGACTGCGCAGGCGCTTCATTTTGTCCGCCGGCGACCACTTGACGCAAGAATTCAGCAAGACCAGGGGGTAAAGTTGCCGCAATTTCCGAGGTAGATACAAAGGTAGAAGTGGGAGGAACAACACCTGTATTACAGACATCCTGGGTAGCAGCGACTGCCGTAGAGGTGGCACCAGTGAGCAACAATGCACATGCCTTGCAAATATAATCATCTTGGCCTTTTTTAAGCCTTTTAAATGATTTCTTGGTGATTCCAAAATTAGCACAGTTCAAGTGAATTAAAATGCCACACTTCACACAGGAAAGAACTTCAGATCCACCTCTGGTTATCACTATTTGACACTCCGAACATACACCCATAGTTAAACAGGAAAGACTACCGTACACGTTACGTATATACAAAAGTACAAAAACAAGCAATAATTAAATGATATGTAACAATGTTTCCGTGCACTATAGAACAATCCAGAGACACTTTCCCGAAATGTAAATTTCCAAATAATAAAAAACTGTATAACTCCTATAATAATGGAAAGTTTCAGAGAGGCGCGACAGAGCGACCGAAAGCGACCACGTTTAAACGTTTTTGTCGCTTGTTTCGCTTGTATCGCTTGTTCACCGTGAGTTCTTTTGCCTCTCGCATTTGGGGTGAGCATTGAGCATTCGTTTGGTTTTTGATAGTGAGATGTTAATCTCGATTCTAATAATTAATTTCTTATTTCAATTACAAGATAAATTTGAAGGGGCAGAACTTTATGGGTACAAAATTTTTCGAAAATGTTCGGGCCCGCTGGCACCATGAACCAGTGTTAGACGGTCTATATTTGAAACACACAGTACTTCAGATCAAACCCTGGCGGATCGGCCGAACGGAGCGGATACGCTACAGCGTATGCTTATAGTATCCACATCGTATCCTCTCCGCATCATGCAAGAAAAACTTATTTAAAACGAAAGATGAACATTTCACTTGTTGAAATTCGGATTCTACGTGAAATTTTGCGTTAAAAGGTCACAGAGTAATCACAATAGTTTTTCTTGCAATATTAAAAACTTTTAGAAAGTATAATATTCATCGATAACGTGGGCTGAAGGCGACTTCAATCGCATCCATAATCGCGTAAGTAGTATATTGCGGGCGGAGTTTCAAAATAAAATTCAAAATTGCAAATGTGGCAAATCATTTTTGTTAAATATATATTTTGGTTGAAAGTTTACCTATTATGTTGTAAAATAATATTTTTCAATCGCAAATTCCACTGCGTAGGTAGAAGTTGACTTACTTTGATGAAAGTTTTTTTTTTCCTGAAAATTCATATTTTCTTGTCAGAAATTCATCTTTTACACGAAAAATTCGTCTTTTGGCTTAAAGGTTGAAAAATTTACGTTAACTTTCTTTTGTTTCTTGACTGAGAACTCTTTATTTATGGAAAATCCGTCTTCTTTATTTCAAAGTTCTTTTTTTTTGCTGAAATATTGTTTAAATCCGTTTATAAAATATCCGCTTTTGAAAATATTACAAGATTAAAATGCTGGTATTTCAATATTAATGGTCAGAGAAAATAAAAAATTGGTCAAGGAAAAATCATAGAATTTAAAAAATTGAATTGTTCACTCTGCAATGCGTGTATTATTTTAAAAAAGAAAAAAATTTTTGTTAGTTTCAAGTCCCATATCGATTTCTTTGATTGCTTTAATGCCTCAGTATTTTGTAGGGAGGTTAAAGGAAGAAATTGTTGAATAGATATGAGGTCATCACAGGACTCAGGTGACTTGACCTGTCTCAGAATCCTTCTAAAACTTTGAAAAATAGCGTATGTTCTCAATTAAAATATGACAGAAAACATTTGCCTTACTCTTTTTTTCGAATGACGAAATAAGGAAAATAACCCTTGAAAAATTTACTCTTTTTATATGTACTTATTATAAAATAAGATTTTCAATAGAATATTACGTGTGTTGAACTAATTTTCTAAATATTTCTTTGCAGATATGTTGATTCCTTTTATTGGCATTATTATTTATATCAATATTATTATTTAATTAATTCAAAAGTAATAAAATACTTTTATGGAAAAATTTCATTAAAGGACATTTAGGTGAAAATTGGTTGGTCTTGATTAAAAAGGAACTTGAAAATTCCCTACCTGCATAAAATTGGTGTCCACCTTTTCACTTACAATATACACAGATCGCGTGCCAGAGCACTCGTTGTTCATTGGCTGGGCGAAACGTTCACATACGAAATTGTTCAATGCATGGACGGATCCCGCGAATTTCAATCTTAACTTAGGTTCGTTGTAGCAATGGTAATACAAATTTTTGTTATTTTAAACACAAGAAATATTTTACGTAATCATAAAGATAATTTAGTAAAAGCAGCGCTATGGCACGCCTTTTTCTTAAGGGGAGAAGTGTAACAATCTCTGATTGTTCATTAGTGCCCTCACTGTTCATTAGAGGCAGCACCTCCCGGACATGCGAAATGACATGAGATATTCAAAACTCGTTCGTATCCATTTTGGTTAGAGGCAGATTTATTAATGTGATTATTAAATAATTAGTGATCGTTTGAGTTAATAAATAATTGAATAACCTATATATATATATAGAGAGAGAGAGACTTTGTATTTTAAGGAAGTGAACTGGCTCTGTAGTATAAGAATCTCACAATTTACACATTGATCTCATTTTACGCTTTGCACTTTTTTTTAAAAAAGGAATTTTATTTGTTTCAGATTTGTTTTGAGTAATACAGAGTGTGAGCTGAAAATGAAAGAACGTGACTTATCATCAATTTAGAAAGGCAGTTAATTGAGAGGGGGTTGGTTATAATGATGAAATATAACTTCATGATCTTGTTTTGAATGATTGAATGAACAAAGGGGATACTGTTTAGTAACTAGTTTGAACCGCGATTCAAGTATAAAATTATGTATATGGGAAACGCAAAAGAACCAACGAATTTATATTAGAATAATTTATTTGACAAATTGTCAGTGAAACGTGAAATGAGATTTCAACGCATATTACGAAAACGTGCCTAACGATATTTACTTGGGAAGTAAATTGGATCGAGCTTGCATGATCATTTGACGTAGGAATTAGTTCATTTTTAGTTGGTATGAGGGTGAATATCTAGGTTATAATTGGCTGAATGCATGAGAGTGACTGGAAGTAGGATTGCGCGGGAGAAGTATGGATCCCTGCGTAATCTTGGAGCCCGCGAACACCATCGATCTGAGAGATCAGATTTTGACTGGCTCGCTACGGGAAATCTTTGTCCGAATTCTCTCTGAAAATTGGTATTTTATACTAGTAAATTTTTATTGATCGAGGAAGAATAAAATCATAAATTACAAGCAAAAGTAATCTGCTTCATCAATTCATAAACCTGGTTCTGAAATTAATTTAGTAGAAATGGTTTTTTTAAATTAAAATTTAGTATCATTTCAATTTATAAAAACGAATTAAAACTGGAATATCAACGTGGGTTTCGTCAAAGTCGGAGAGTGCGACGAAGGAAGTCTTCGCTTCTTCCTGGAAAAAGAACCAATATTCAAATCAAATAAATTCAACTTTCGCGCAAAAATTATCCTTGATCGTTACAACATGTAGCGACTTGGCGCTATATGGGGCGTTATTTCTCAAGTGTACCCACTCAAAAAGTCGAAGTTGTCTGATATAAGTTAAACTTAGGTAAAGTGTTGTGCTATTGGATAGTAGTATATGGGGGAAAAATTTTGTCATTCGGATAAGTATTGACCGAGGGGCAGGGGGTAAAAGTTTCGAGATTTTCGTGGATATCGTCTATTTCGGCAATTTTTAACTCTTCTAATGGCGATGAAAAAAATTTTGTCTAGTACAGTTTCGATAGGTTTTTTCACGCCCTTCCGATTGGAGCTACGCATTTTATCGAAAAATAAATATTTGACCTTCAAAAATGAAGGTCAAAAATAAATTTGACTTTTTTTGGAAATACGACAGGTTTTTTTTTTTTGGTCCTAAAAGAAAGCCCAGGTTTTTTCCTATAAGACCATGTAGATTAGAAAGTGGGATTCAAATTTTTGATGTATGAAAATAAGCGTTGAGCACTCCGGTACGCTCGTGACACTGGCGCTAGAGCCCCGCAGCACACCGTGGTGCCTTCATGGTATTGTTTTTTTTTCAAAAGTAATAATATATATGCTAGTATATTTGAACGCTCTCTGCATTTTGCAGGGTTGAGACTGCCATTATTCAAATGCCTGCATTACGTTCACTGATGAATTTTGAAAAATCTAGTCATTGAATAAGAGGTCGGGTCGAAAAAGTGGTTTTGTGGATTAAGTGAAATTGAAGCTTGGAGATTTTTTTTTGCTGATGTCTGGTCTTCTATCTGTTTTTCTTTCTGCCTTTCGTTTTTTTAGTGACAGTTGTTTTCACTTTTTTTACCAATTTTCGTTTCTTCTCTTTCGGGAAGTAGTCGCATTCCGTGGCTGAAGAAAATCTCTTCAATTGAAGTCTCCCATCTTCAGTAGGTATGAATGCATGGTATTGCAAAGTCCCTTTGATTGTGACTGCAGCATCGAATCTGCTTTCCAGATCATTAGCAGTGGCTTCGTGATCTTCCTTGTTAATAAAAATGGTTTCAGTTTCCTTGCAGTACTTCTTTGCCCACTGAAATAGAGATCAAGCATCTAGAGTACGATCTTCAGCGGAACACTGAGACGTAGTACACCTTTTGGACTGAAAAATTTGCCTTAGGATAATTCAGAATTATCTTCTGGTAGTCATAAACGGCAACAGTGTCATGACTCAAATTGTCTGATATGATTGCCATGCTTTTGTGCTTGAGTTCTCCATCTTTTACATAATAAATATCTACTGTGAATATTGTGGCCTGATCATTATTCCAGTGAAATCCTTGCGCCGAGTTTTGGAGCAGATACTTAAAGTTCTCAGCGAAATCAAATGAGATAACGAATTTACCATTTTTCAAAGGTATCTTTAGATCTTTGAAAAATAATGACTGCTCTGTAGTAAGGAAATGATGCGTTCTTAGCTTCAGCAACGCTTCACAAAGCTCATTCACAAATTCATCAACATTCAGCATCAGCGTCTTTAAAGTACATCTGTCAGTCTGCAGCCAAGAATCAAATTTGATTTCTTCCAAATCCACCTCATCGAAAGCTTCAATCAAGTTATCTTTAATTTCAGTAATACTCGGGCAATTTCGGCATTCTTCTAATTGACAGGAACTTGTCGCATCAGGGCACATTTAACTTCAAACAATCGCGATAACCATTTAAAATTAACTCTGAATCGTTCGTCAAATATTGCATGTTTATTTCTTTTAGCATTAACTTCTCGTTTTCATGGTGAACACAAACGCATACTGTGTGGGTACCGTTACTCCCTGCCAAAACGCAATGTTTCGGTCTGTGTTGTGTGAATTTCGTGAAGCCTATTTTAATATCTTCATGTTATGACTGGAATTCTGCATACAATTCATTTAAATTGCACAAAATCAATCTTTTCTGAACGAGAACTTTCTTGCCACTCACTCGAACAGACACACAATCCTTCGTTCCAGGCATTAAGTGACTCATGTCGTCACGCCCATAAAATTTGGATACGAGGTGTTCAGTTTCAAGACTGAAAGGCCTTCCTCTTTTTGGCGTAGGCAGAGTTAAAATCCCATTGTTAGCAACTAACTTTTTCGCATTTTTAGCTTGTCGTTCGGGTGTCTCGAATTCGACCATTAATGTCTGCGACTCCAAGACTTTGGAGCAAGTGTGAGAAGTTGAATTTTCCATCTATAAAACCACTTTTTCGACCCGACCTCTTATTCAATAACTAGATTTTCCAAAATTCAAAATTTTTTCAAAATTCATCAGTTAACGTAATGCAGGCATTTAAATAATGGCAGTCTCAACCCTGAAAAACGCAGGGAGCGTTCAAATATACTAGCATATATTATTACTTTTGAAAAAAAACAATACCATGAAGGCACCACGGTGCGCTGCGGGGCTCTAGCGCCAGTGTCACGAGCGTACCGGAGTACTCAACGCTTATTTTCATACTTTAAAAATTAGAATCGAAACTGTACTAGACAAAATTTTTTTCATCGCTATTAGAAGAGTTAAAAATTGCCGAAATAGACGATATCCACGAAAATCCCAAAACTTTTACCCCCTCCCCCTCGGTCAATACTTATCCAAATGACAAAATTTGTTCCCCATATACTACTATCCAATAGCACAACACTTTGCCTAAGTTTACCTTAGATCAGACAACTTCGACTTTTTGAGTCGGTACACTTGAGAAATAACGCCCCATACATATCTTGGACTACCGCAAGCGGAAACCCAAAATGTGCATAAC